>JAKNRG010112088.1:0-11619 GCA_024706555.1 Mandevilla sanderi x Mandevilla atroviolacea | reverse complement strand
ATAGTTTCCCTGATTGGTGAGAAAGGAACGGAGTTACTTACTGAGCTTGGGTAGCTCACTCCTTATGTTATGTCTATTTTGCAAGTATCAATTAGTTTGAGTTTAGACTGGCGGAGACTTCTTTCCTTTGGTTTAGCAATTAAGATTTTGGTAATTCTAGTTGGGAGTATTAAGACTTTAAGCTCATGACTTTGTATTTATAGTTTAAGTTTGAAATTTATTTTTAAAGATTGAATATTATTTGGAGAATGTTTGAGTCGAATAAAGGTGTTGATTTATTTATTCTTGAATTTTTATTGTTTGAGATATTAGTTTTGAGTCTTGCGTGTTGAGTGTAGCCTAATATGTGGCTTGTTACACTCGTGTCATGTAGTGTGACAAAATCACACCAAGACTTGCACTTTTCAGCAATCGATCGAGCTTCAGGATGGAACTTCACTGTTTTCTGACGGGTTCTCCTTACATTTTGTCACTCCTTAGTGAAGACCTTTTAAATTGGAGGAATATTTGGCTGCGATCTGCTCTTCACTCGGATTCGGAGAGCAGGTATAATTCTATTGCTTTAAATATTTCAAGAATGTTATTATAGTATTCTTAATCCTTATTTGGCTGGAAAAAAACTCAATAATTTTACAATCCCAGGCTTCCCTGCTTAAAATTCCAGTCAAATTAATTAATACAACGAACCAAAAACATTCCTATATGTACCAGAACAGGACAAATTGAAATTTATGCATACATTCAAATAATAACTCTAGACCTATACAAAACATGATTCTTGAATAACAAGAACCAGAACATTAATTCCTATACAGATACAGGGACATCCTTACAATTGGATTCTACTTCTACCTGGAATTTTGTGAGGTTATAAAAGGACCAAAACCCACCAGAGTCTTCATTGTTACCTTCAAAAATCTTCCATATTTTTGTTTTCCATTGCGTTGTTTGATTGTGCGGTAAGATGGGCAAGGTCATAGTCTTGCTTTTCTTACTTTCGCTGAGCACTTTAACTGCTCATGCGCATCTCTCAAAACTTCTTGACACTGGAGGTCTGAGTCGAAAGAACTTCCCCAAGGATTTTGCTTTTGGAGTTGCAACTGCAGCCTACCAAGTTGAAGGCATCGCTGATAAGGATGTCGTGGACCAAGTATTTGGGATGTCTTTGTCAAAGAGCCTGGTAAATTTGCTTTCTTTCTTTATCATTTTTTTTTATTTCTTTTAAGATTATGATGTTAAATTCTAATCTGATTTCTCTGCTTTGCTTTTTCAAATTCAACAATAGTTCGTATTGCAAATAATCATACTGGTGATGTTGCGGACGATCAATATAATCGATACAAGGAAGATGTTGATCTCGTAAGGAAGTTTAACTTTGATTCCATTAGGTTTTCAATTTCGTGGTCTAGAATATTTCCAAGTAATTTCTGACATTCTTCTCTTCTTTCCCCCTTTGACTATCCGCTGTTTGTAATCCTATTTATCTAAGCATCTCTTTCTGTTTACATAGATGGAACTGGAAAGGTAAATTGGGAGGGGGTTGCCTACTACAATAGACTGATCAACTATCTCTTCAAAAGAGGTAAAATAATTGAGCTATTATTCCTCCATCATTAGTCTACATTACTATTCTTGCAGCACATATATTAAAAGGGTAGTTGTTGAATATTTTGCAGGCATTACTCCTTATGTGACTCTCCTTCATTATGACCTTCCTCAAGCACTTGAGGAAAGATACAACGGATTCTTGAGTGAAGAAATAGTGAAAGATTTTGCCGATTATGCCGAATTTTGCTTTAAGATGTTTGGAGATACGGTGACGACTTGGTTTACATTTAATGAACCAAGAGCTTTTGCTGCTCTTGGATATGATACCGGCATGTTTGCACCAGGGAGGTGCTTCAATTGTTTGCAAGAAAATTCTGCAACCGAACCATATATCGTTACTCATAACACTATCAAGGCATGAAAAGTCGTGTGTGTTGGTATTAGTGTCAAACGTCAATAATAACACAGTGATATGAGTAAACGACAGAAAGTGATTAAAAAGATAACACAAGACAAAGCAATTGTTCACTCAGTTCGGCCCAGCCTACATCTTGGGGTTATTCCTTAGACCCAATCCACTAGTTTTACTTTCTCCGTAGTACAAGGAAATTGTTTCAACACAAGACCAACACAATCCCTGACACTAGTGGATGACACAACAAATTTGGTTTGCTGTTATGTGCAGCTTCTGGTTTGAACTTCCCTTCAACCAGCAATCTCCAATTGATAGCAGAGACGTCTCCCTTCTTGAAGACCAGGGGTGTCAACGTAAGTACAGCCTTGCTATTAAACTGCACACTGATGTGAACTCCTTTTCAATTAGAAACCTCCGTTAGGCAGCAGGGTAATCTTCTTCCAGAAGATCTTAACACACCTTAATGACAGAGCAATGCTTCTTTTCACCTTGGTTTAACACGACACAGTATCAAGATCAATTGTTCAGCACGGATACGGTGTGCTAAAGCCTTAGCGATCGATATCTATAAATTATCGGGCTCAAGATATATTGAACTACTACAATAAAGGTCTCTATAAACAGAGCAGTTGAAGTAAGGATAGATATCTTCATGATTTGTCCAAACGGCTCCTTCCTTCTACAAAATAAATCTTCAAACGGCATCTTCCTTCTAAAGAGAATCTTCCAATCTTCCATATAATCCATCCCAAGATTTGTGCATGTCAATTATGGAGATAGTCAATCCTTGGGAACATAACATAAACGATGACACAAATAATGCCAATCAATTAACAAGATTCTAACAATCTCCCCCTTTGGCATTGTTTGATGTAAAATCATAAAACAGATTGACACACAAAGAGGCACAAATCGTCAACAGAGAAGTTATAGCAGGAAACACAAGATAATAGAATAAGAGCAACTAAAGCTTCAACATCCAACCGAGGAAACATAAGAGTTATTACAGACCCATAGAGAAAAGCAATGTCAGAAGAATCAGCACAAGCACAAAATAAGAACCAACGGCCAAAAAGCTCCCAAAGAGCTCCCCCTGAAGTCATTCTCCCCCTGTTTTGCACAAGCAAGGCCAATGATCACTGAGGGGGCACAGAAGGGGCTGGGCAAGGTAGCTGAGCACGAAGATCCAGGACTTCCTCTCTCAATTTCATCTGTGTGTCCATAAGTAGGAGAACCATCTGCTGAGTTCCTAAACATGAGTCTCCATCCGTCGAAGATCCTTATGACCATCCCCAATCAATTGATGACAATCATCAAGGTGCTTTTCCAGAGCATGATATTCAACCCAAATGACATACCAACGTAATGGTAGAGAGGTAGGCAAACTCAGGTCTACTGGAAGGTCAGGAGAGGCAATGCATGGCTCGAACCGGGACTTGGACTTGGAAGCAGCATAACGAGCCTGAATTAGTGTCCGAGAGCCCAAGGGAACCACTAGTTCTTCAACATTAGTAGAGCCTCTACAGGTCTTAGCACTGAGGATTTGAGCTGTCAGATCAGATACTCTGTCATCACCTACTTTTTCAAGTACCCAGCAACTCAGAAGATAATTAGTAATAAGACAAGGAAAAGGCAAACGAAGATTGCGAGATCCAGAGCACTCAGCATGTTGGATGATGCTATTGAACACGACCTAACCAATGTTGATGGGGATTCTCTTTGCCAATACTGTAAATGAGGACAGCTTTGTCTTTGAACACTAAGGAAACGTCGATAGACGAAAGCCAATTACTACTAGCCAGCTTGTACAGAGTAAAATAAGGAATAGATAACTTAGCAAAGGAAATTTTGTCGCCGAAAGGCCATTTCTTTATACTCCCTCCTGTAATCCCAGTACATACAACATTCATGTCCAGCTGATGGTCCATACCATTTCCATCAAGAAACTTATGAAACGAAAGACACAGAAAATCAAACAGGGACTCGGGGTAGAGTTCACACACTTTACCCCTCACATAGATGACATGATAAAATTGAGAGTCCTTTTTGTCAATATTTGTATCCAGATTGGCATAGAATTCCTTAACAAAGTCATCATTGTAACTTTTAGCATACTTAGCAGAACCAACAAGTTTAGAGGCCATCAACACATCAAGAATACCACATTTAAGCAAGTGATCCTCAGTTACCCATTTTTCAACCAAAAAAGACCGTGAGCAAACAGTTTTAAATTGACATTCCTTAGTAGAGTCAAAGAACTTAAGGGCATCAGAAGCACAAATCACAGAGACTTTAGACCTTTTGACATCAGGTTCAACAGTGTCAAGTAAGCAGGACTTAGCCTTCCCTTTAGAACGAGTAGTAACAAAATCATGTTCAGAAGAAGGATCATCACTTAAGTCAAAACCATCTTTTGCATCAAATTTAGGCGAAATACCAACAGAAGTCACAAATTTAGACAAGTCGAAGTCAAAGTTACCAACAACAGACTTCAAACCCTCAACATCAGATTCCACATTCTGAGATAGATTGAGTAAAACAACAGGAATACTACCAGATGTTCCCGAAATAGAACAGGAACTGATACCACCAATTGGCGTCATGAGAGAACCAGAAAGAAGGAGAGATGAAATCAAAACCGTAGTCGTGACAATCGTCTCTTGGGTTTCTGAACCCTGGTGTTGCCAAAAGCCATTAGTGATTTTGTAAGAGACAGAGAGAACAAGGAGATTTAGAGTTTTGATCTGTAAGAATGGTGAAGAAGATTTGAGAGATTGAATGCCCTTTTGACTGCTGTCCATCCTTTTTAAACATGATCCTTCGATCTATGTGTCTGATTTATCATGGTTACCAAATGTAGAAACCATTCAAACCGCCTATAAGAAGAAAAAAAAAGCATTTTCTTTTTTGAATATGCAAACTCTTAAAGCATGTCTTAATTCTACAAACCGTGTTGAGTCAAGAGGTTTGGTAAGGATATCTGCAAGTTGCTTGTCAGTTGACACATACTCAATACTAATTACCTTTTGTTCAACAAGGTCTCGGATAAATGATGTCAGATGTCAATGTGCTTTGTTCTGGAGTGTTGGACAGGGTTTTTACTGATGTCGATGGCACTTTTGTTGTCACAAAGTACTATCAATTCTTTTTGTGTCAGTCCATAATCATCCAACATTTGCTTCATCCATAGTAGCTGAGTACAGCAGCTTCCAGCAGCAATATATTCTGCTTCGGCAGTAGATACGGAGATATAGTTCTACTTTTTATTGAACTAGGAAACAAGGTTTCCTCCAAATAGAAAACATCCACCTCAGGTACTTTTTCTGTCATCACAATTTCTAGCCCAGTCAGCATTGGTATATCCAATCAGATGAGTGTTGCTATTCTTGCCGAAGAAGATTCCATATTCAGATGTATGAGCAACATATCTAAGTATCCGCTTGACAGTAATAAGGTGTGACTCCTTAGGTGTTGCTTGGAACCTAACACACACATCAACACTGTAAGATATGTCAGGCCTACTGGCCATTAGATATAGCAAACCTCCAATAATGTTACGATAGGTATGTTCATCGATTGATGCCCCTTTTTCATCTTTTGTCAGTTTTGTACTGACACTGATTGGTGCTGTGACTTGTCTAGCACCATTTAGACCCAATTTTTTCACCAAGTTTTTTGCATACTTGGTTTGAGAGATAAAAATTCCCTCACTTAGTTGTTTCACTTGTAGGCCAAGAAAGAAGGTTAGCTCTTCAACCATACTCATTTCAAACTCAGTTTGCATCAAATCAACAAATTCGTTAGTCAGTTCTTTGGATGTTGATCCAAAGATTATGTCATCAACATAGATCTGAGCAATCAGGATATGAGTATCCACCTTTTTGATAAAGAGAGTCTTGTCAACTCCTCCTCTTTTGTTGTCTTTCATGAGAAGATATGATGTCAACCGATCATACCAAGCACGTAGGGCTTGTTTGAGCCCATATAAGGCCTTCTTTAACCTGTAAACAAAGTCAGATTTGTGAGGCTGTATAAAACCTTTTGGTTGTTCGACATATACTTCCTCATTAAGGATGCCATTTAGAAAGGCACTTTTCACTTCCATCTGCTTCAATTTGAAGTTCTTGACACAAGCTACAGACAGCAAAAGTTTGATTGACTCGAGTTGTGCAATAGGTGTAAAGGTTTCTTCAAAGTCAACACCTTCAATTTGTGTATAACCTTGAGCCACCAATCGAGCTCTGTTTCTGGTGATGTTTCCCAACTCATCGGATTAGTTTTTGAAGACCCATTTTGTTCCTATGACATTGACACCTTCTGGTCTTGGTACAAGTTCCTAGACATCGTTCCTCTCAAACTGTTGTAGCTCCTCTTGTATGGCTGCCACCCAAAATTCATCGATAAGAGCCTCTTTGACGTTCTTCGGTTCGATGCTTGAAATATACCATGCAAAATTCACCATGTCGTGATAGTTGATTTTAGGTTTATCACGAGTTCTTCTTCTGTCATCTAAGTCTCCAATCATCAAATCAGCACGATGATTTTTATTTATTCTAGATGAGATCTCATTCTTCTGTTGATCATCCCCCTCCTGTTCATCTGGTATGTTGACATCATCAGACGTCGACTCTGATGTATTACCTTGTGTTGGAGTCAAATCTATAGGTTGTGTTGTTGCGGTTTGATTGAGTGGGGCTTCCTCTACTTTACTGTGTTGGTTGACACTTTCATCTACCACAACATTCATGGATTCCTAATGACTTTTGTCTTCTTGTTGTAAACCCTGTATGCTCTACTATTGTTGGAGTATCCAAGAAATACATCTTCATATCTTCTTGTGTCAAATTTTCCTAGTTGCTCCCTCTCATTTAAAGCAATGACTACCAAATATATGCAAATAATTGAGATTTGGTTTTCTTCCCTTCCAAATTTCATAGGCTGTTTTTTCAGTGTAGGGTCTGAGATATATTCTGTTGATGATGTGCACTGCTGTGTTGACAGCCTCTGCCCACCGTGACTTTGGTAGATCCTTGGCGTTTAACATTACCCTGGCCATCTCCTGAATGCTCCGGTTCTTTCTTTCAACCACTCTATTTTGTTATGGTGTTTTCGGAGCTGAAAATTCCTATTGAATCCCATGGCTTTCATAGAATTCATTGAAGTGTTGATTGTCAAACAAATCAATGTGTAGTAGTTCCAGAACATCAGATGTACATACCTGAGTAGTTTTTTTATGGGTAGAACTGATTTGCTTACCAGCTTGACATGGAGCACACACTACATTATCTTTCATATTGAACTTTGGCAATCCTCGAACAGTGTCATTGTCACTAAGTTTGTGCAGCAATCTGTAGTTTATGTGCCCTAACTTTTGATGCCATAGATCAATTTCTTCATGGGTTGTAACATTGCATTGTAACTGTTCTATTTCCATTAAAACATAACAGTTGTCAATAGTTCTATCTTCTGTTAGAACTCACTTACCTGATTGATTGGAGATGGTGCATCTGTCTGTGGCAAATGTGACTGTTAGATTTTCATCACATAATTGACTAATGCTGATCAAGTTCGGCTTCAGTCCTTCAACATGAAGAACACTTTTTAGGGCAAGTAGACCATCCACATTTAGTGTACCTTTCCCACTGACTTGATTTTTGACACCATCTCCATAAGTAACATAGCCTCCTTGCACAATCTATTAGAACCTCCTTACTTCCGGTCATGTGTCTTGAACATCCACTATCAAGAAACCAATTGTTTCCCATAGTGGTTCTCAGTGAAAGATGAGCAGCGTTGGATTTGATCTCATGTTTTGGAACCCACATCTTCCTGCCTTTGGATTTTTTAGATCCTTTAACCTTTTGAAACACTTCTTCAAGATGTTTCCTGGACCCTTACAATAATAACAGATGGGTAATATCTTAGTGTACTCATACCTTTTTGTCCCATTGTTTAGTACAAAAGATCTTTTGTATTTCCCTTCTATGTTGTTATTTCCGACTTGTTCTACATAACCAACACCAGTTTGATCTCCATGAGATTTTCCAACTGTAAGGATTTAATCAAGTTTCATTTTTCCTTTGTTGAATTTGTCGATGTATCATTGAGATTCCTTCAGTTTCTTCTCTGCTTCCTTCAGGGCTTTTGTTAGGTGTAGCTGATCATCTTGTAGTCTTTTGTAATCACATTCTAGGGCGGTGTTGAGGACCAGCAGTTTGTGAGCTTCTTCTCGCAAATCTTGAATTTCTTCATTCTGTTGCATCCATTTAACAATTATTAATTCTAAAGCATCTTTGAGTTCATTAGTACTTACCTCTTCTTCTATGTCAAATTCATCGATTTTGATGTCATCTGTGTTGTCATTTGTAGTTTGATTTATCCTGGTATAGAAGGCAACATTCATAGTGTGACTTTGGCTGTTGTCACACTCATTGTCAGACATAATTTCAATTCCAACACTAGCACTATTGGATCTGTGCTTCTTTAGGGTGTTTGAACATTCAGATTGAATATGCCCGAACCCATTGCGTGACATTGAATGGATCTGGTTTTGGTTTTGTTGTCATTGCCTCTTGTATTGGGACGAGTTGTGTCACCTGATACATTTCGATGGTAGAGATCTGAGTGTTTTTTGCACAAGTTTTCCTGTGTAAAACCTTCACCAAGTTGATAACACTGGTTAGCAATATCACGTAATTTACCATTAAATACCTCAATTGTGTCGTCTTCTTCCATTCGTAGTTCCTCGAACTTTGTGGTGAGAATCAGAATCTTAGAGATTCTTACAATCTCTGTTCCTTCATAGATAGTTTGCAAGGCTTCCCAAGCTTTCTTTGCTGACTTGTATGTGGATATGGCTGTGAATTGTTCTGCTTTGACAGCACAGAATATAGTGTTTAGTGCCTTAAAGTTTGAAGTGGCTAACCTTTTCTCATTTTCTGACCAATCAAACTTAGGTTTGAGGGTTTCTTTCCCATCTTTGTCAGTGGTAGTTGGCCAACTCCACCCATATTCAATGGAATCCCAAGCACTTTCATCAAGTGATGAGATGAATATTTCCATTCTGGCCCTCCAGTAGGCATAACTTCCTCCTTTCAGAAGTGGAGGTCGTGTTATTGAAGCGCCTTCTTCACTGGTACTCATGGTTCAAACACAACTTTACTTCCCAAGATTTCACCTACTGAGAACAGCACAACAGTTAGTGACCTGCTCTGATACCAGATGAAAAGTCGTGTGTGTTGATGTTAGTGTCAAACGACAATAATAACACGGTGATATGAGTAAACGACA
The DNA here is from genome assembly GCA_024706555.1 of Mandevilla sanderi x Mandevilla atroviolacea. Classification (NCBI taxonomy): domain Eukaryota; kingdom Viridiplantae; phylum Streptophyta; class Magnoliopsida; order Gentianales; family Apocynaceae; genus Mandevilla; species Mandevilla sanderi x Mandevilla atroviolacea. Next base: position 2,366 of record JAKNRG010112088.1, on the reverse strand, counting down.
AAAAGCGATTAAAAAGATAACACAAGACAAAGCAATTGTTCACGCAGTTCGGCCTAGCCTACATCTGTAAGGTCATTCCTTTGACCCAATCCACTAATTTTACTTTCTCTGTAGTACTAGGGAATTGTTTCAACACAGCACCAACACAATCCCTGACACTAGTGGATGACATAGCAAATTTGGTTTGCTGTTATGTGCAGCTTCTGGTTTGAACGTCTCCCTTCCTGAAGACCAAGGGTGTCAACGCAAGTACCGCCTTGGTGTTAAACTGCACACTGATGTGAACTCTTTTTCAATCGGCAACCTCCGTTGGGCAGCAGGGTAATCTTCTTCCAGAAGATCTTAACTCACCTTAATGACAGAGCAGTGCTGCTTTCACCTTAGTTTAACACGACACAGTATCAAGATCAATTGTTTAGCACGGACACAGTGTGCTAAAGCCTTACAGATCGATATCTATAAATTATCGAGCTCAAGATATATTGAACTAATACAATCAAGGTCTCTATAAATAGAGCAATTGAAGTAAGGATAGAAATCTTCATGATTTGTCCAAACGGCTCCTTCCTTCTGCAAAATCAATCTTCAAATGGCATCTTCCTTCTAAAGAGAATCTTCCAATCTTCCATATAATCCATCCCAAGATTTGTGCATGTCAATTATGGAGATAGTCAATCCTTGGGAACATACCATAAAAGATGACACAAATAATGCCAATCAATTAACAAGATTCTAACAAGGCACATGCTGCTGCAGCTTTGAGATATCGTGAGAAGTATCAGGTAAAGTCTATGCTTTGATGATTTTGTTCCAAATCCAATTTTATAGTAGCAGATATATAGAGGAACATATGTTTATTGAGGTCTCATGTTGCAGGCAGAACAAAAGGGAAAAATTGGCATTGTCTTGGACTTTGCTTGGTATGAACCTCTTACCGGATCAAAGAAAGATAACTATGCAGCTCAAAGAGCTAGAGATTTTCATCTTGGATGGTAAGAATTTTCTCCCTATTGGGTAAAATCTGAGAAAATAACTTGATCATATTACACAAAACTAGTGCACTATTTTAATTTCTTGATATCCTTTTAGGTATTTGCACCCATTGGTATATGGTGAATACCCTAAAACAATACACAACATTGTTGGGTCCAAAAACCAAATAGTATCAGAAAGATTTTTATCATAAGAATGAGCCATAAACAACATACTTTCTCCTTCTTCTTCTGCAACATTTGTATGCTTCTCTTCATCTCCATACTTCTTTTCATCTCGTTGTTCAGCCCAGCAATCACTCTTTGTGACCCAATTGTTCACAATAACGGCACTGAATTGAATTTCTGTATTCACCAAATCGTCCTCCTCGACCACCAAAGCCTCGATCGCGACCACGAAAACCACCTCTATTGCCAGCAAATTCTCCTCTTGTCTGAAAAGCTTTTTCTTCATTTTTTGCTGGTGAATTATTGAACCTGTCCTCATGAGCTTGCAAAGAACCCATTAAATCATCAAAAGAATAAGTAGATAAATCTTTAGACTCCTCTATTGCAGCAACCACATAATCAAATTTTGAAGTTAAACTCTTCAGTATCTTTGCAACAACGGTCTTATCAGAAATGTTCTCATCGTATGCCCTCATTTGAGTGACAATTGCAGAAGCTCTACATAAATAATTCTGGGCAGATTCACTATTGTTCATTTGAAGCGTTTCAAATGATCTACGAAGTGACTGCAATTTAACAGTAATTACCTTTACTGAACCCTGGAATTCTGTTTTAAGTATCTGCCATGCCTCCTTTGAAGTAGTTGCAGCAAAGATGCCAGAGAATATATTATCAGTAACAACTTGTTGAAGAAAGAACAACGCCCTTGCATCTCTTTTTTTGTTATCTCTGAGCTGTGCGTCATTATCTGTGCTGCTGCACCCCTTCTCTACAAGATCCCACAAGTCTTGTGACATGAAAAGGGTTCTCATTTTTGTACTCCAGAATTCGTAGTTTTCTCCCTTGAACAGAGGAATCAAAGGTTGAGATATGACTGCAGCACCAATTATCGCCATTCTTTGTTGTGGATTACGTGAACCACCTAAAGACACAACCTGGCTCTGATACCACAATATGTAGTAGTTTGAATATGTAATCCACAACAAAGAATGGCGACAACTGGTGCTGCAGTCATATCTCAACCTTTATTTCCTCTGTTCAAGGGAGAAAACTACGAATTCTGGAGTACAAAAATGAGAACCATTTTCATGTCACAAGACTTGTGGGATCTTGTAGAGAAAGGGTGCAGCAGCACGGATGATGACGCACAGCTCAGAGATAACAAAAAAAGGGATGCAAGAGCTTTGTTCTTTCTTCAACAAGCTG
>JAKNRG010112077.1:2891-27591 GCA_024706555.1 Mandevilla sanderi x Mandevilla atroviolacea | reverse complement strand
GTATTCTTTCTAATTTTTTTTTTATAATAGTCTGCACTTTCTAACCAAGGTGCTTGCTCTATATTTGTTGCTTATCTTACCTCTTTAAGTTCAATTTAAAGATATATAGGGAGAGTAGAATTGAAATTGAATTTGTAACTACACATGTATATGCTTCAACAACAACAAATATTAGTAGTAAAAATGCTGATCAAACACTAATAATAAAGTGAGTAGCACGTGTTTTTTCTCTAGTGTTGGCCACTGGTAGTTAGATTATGTTCTAATACATGATATCTTAGTTGAAAGGGTAGGAATGACGCGAGATTTGCATATTCTTTAGAAGTTATCATGCCTTCAATGACTTCCATTAATCATTAACAAGAAATGTCATCTATAGAAGATACGTTGTTGTAGGTGTTGTACAATATTTTCCTTACCTTTTCTAAATTTACAAGTCTAAAACTTTCAATTTCTAGAATTTCCACATTTCATTTAAAAAAGAAAGAAAAAATTAATTCAATAGAGAAAAATTAAAACATGTGCACAAAATACATGAATTTTTCGGGTAAGATGAAGAATGTGCGTATGTATACTATTAAATGAGTATCCAGGAAGTCAAACAATTTACACGTTTGCAAAGTCTTTGGGTATTGTTTAATCTGCACCAGAAGAAGAGCAGAATACATACATATATGTGATGTTCTGATTTTGACCTAGCCTTAAAGTACTTTTTTTGTGTTTAACCAAAATAAGGAGATTGCATGCGTTGGAAATAATGGGAGGTAAATAGTCCTCCTATAAGTTTGAGTCAATATATCCTATATTTTTGCTCGTAAGCTGGGTAGCATATTGGCTCCCTCCAAAACTGCCAGTGCCTTAAGAACCAATTAACCAGTGATATTTGCAAAGCTAAAGGCTAATGAACCCCAAACTAATTCAGTGACCCCAAGATGTCCCAATAAGAACATATAGATGGCCGAATTTAAATACACCTGCAAAGACCTATTTGTGCATGCAATTTTGACTTTCAGTGGTTACAAACAAAAAACGGGCTAGAGAAAACAACATAGTATTCTTTCTCAAATTTTTTTTTACAATAGTCAGCACTTTTAAACCAAGGTACTTCCTATATATTTGTTGTTTATCTCACCTCATTAATTTCTATTTTAAAGATATATAAAGGGAGAGTAGAATTGAAATTGAATTTGCAACTACACATGTATATGCTTATCAAACACAAATAATAAAGCGAGAATCATGTGTTTTTTCTCCAGTATTGGCTACTGGAAGTAAGATTATGTTGTAATACATGATATCAGAGTGCGAAGGGTAAGGATGACACAAGATTTGCTTATTGTTTAGAAGTTAATATGCCTTCAATAACTTCCTTCAATCATAAATATGAAATGTCATCTATAGAAGATACGTTGCTTTAGGTGTTCTACAATATTTTCCCCACCATTTCTAATTTTACAAGCCTTGACTTTTCAATGTCCAGAATTTCCACTTTTCTCTAAAAAATGAAAGAAAAATTAATTCAATAGAGAAAATTTTATACATGTGAATGAAATACATGAATTTTTTCGTGTAAGATGTAAAATATGCGTATGTATACTATTGAATGAGTATTAGAGAAGCCAAAAAATTTATACATTTTCAAAGTCGTTGGGTAATGTTTCATCTGCACAAGAAGGAGAGCAAAATACATACACATATGTGATGTTCTGATCTTCACATGGCCTTATAGTGTTCTCTCTGTGTTGAACCATAATAAGAAGATTGCATGGGTTGCAAATAATGGGAGATAAAGATTTCTCCGGTAGGTTTGAGTCAATATGTCCCATGCTTTTGCTCCAGAGGCATGATAGCATATTGGCTTCCACCAAACTACCAGTGCTTTGAGAACAAATTAACCAGTGTTATTTGAAAACCCAATGGCTAATGAACCCCCAGCTAATTATTTGTCCCCAAAATGTCCCAAAAGGAGCAGAGAGATGGCCGACTTTAAGAACACCAGTTAAGACCTATTTGTGCATGCAATTTTGTCTTTCATTGATTACAAACAAAAAACGGGCTAAAGAAAACAACATAGTACTCGTTCTCAAATTTTCATTTACAATAGCCAGCACTTCTGACCAAGTTACTTACTGTATTGTTTGTCTTACCTCATTAATTTCAATTTTAAAGATATATGGGGAAAGTCGATATGAAATTGAATTTGCAACTACACATGTATATGCATAGAAAACAACAAATATTACCAGTAAAATAGCTTATCGAACACAAATATTAAAGTGAGTATCTGGTGTTTTTTCACCAGCATTGGCCAGTGGTTGTTAGATTATGTTCTAATACATGATGTCTCAGTGCAAAGGGTAAGAATGAAACAAGATTCGCATATTGTTTAGATGTTAACATGCCTTCAATGACTTCCGGCATTCAATCACATGAAATGTCATTTATGTAAGATACGTTGTTGTCGGTGTTGTACAATATTTTCCTTCCCTATTCTAAATTTACAAGTCGTAAATTTCAATTTCTTGAATTTCCACTCTACATATAATAAAGAAGAAAAAATTAATTCAATAGAGAAAAAAATAAACATGTGCACGAAATACAAGAATTTTTTCGTGTAAGAAGTAAAATGTGCTTATGTATGCTATTAAATGAGTATCCAAGAAGTCAAAAAATTTAGACATTTCCAAAGTCGTTGGGTAATGTTTTATCTGCACAAGAAGGAGAGCAAAATACATACACATATGTGATGTTCTGATCTTCCCCTGGCCTTAAAGAATTCTTTGTGTTTTATCATAATAAGGAGATTTCACTGGTTGCAAATAATGGGAGATAAAGAGTCCTCCTGTAGGTCTTAGTCAACATGTCCCACGTTTTGGCACCGTAGGCTTGATAGCATATTGGCTCCCTCCAAACTGCCAGTGCTTTGAGAACGAATTAGCCAGTGATACTTGCGAAGCCAATGGCTAATGAACCCCCAACTAATTCAATGTCCCCAAAATGTCCCAATAAGAGCATAGAGATGCCCGACTTTAGGAACACCAGTAAAGACCTATTTGTGCATGCAATTTTCATTTACTAGAGTTTGCACTTTCTAACCAAGTTACTTGCTGCAAATTTGTTGTTTAAGTTACCTTAGTAATTTCAATTTTAAAGATATATCGGGAGAGTTAATATGAAATTGAATTTGCAACTACACATGTATATGCTTTAAAAACAACAAATATTACGAGTAAAATTGCTTATCGAACACAAATATTAAAGTGATTATCTGGTGTTTTTTCTCCAGTGTTGGCCAATGGTTGTTACATTATGTTCCAATACATGATGTCTCAGTGCAAAGGGAAAGAAAGACACAAGATTCGCATATTGTTTAGATGTTAACATGTCTTCAATAATTCCGTCTTTCATTAATATGAAATGTCATCGATAGAAGATACGTTGTTGTCAGTGTTGTGCAATATTTTCCTAACCTATTATAAATTTACAAGTCGTAGATTTTCAATTTCTTGAATTTCCACTCTTCACATAATAAAGAAAGAAAAAACTAATTCAATAGAGAAAAATATAAACAAGTGAACAAAATACAAGAATTTTTTCGTGTAAGAAGTAAAATGTGCGTATGTATACTATTAAATAAGTATTCAAGAAGTCCAAAAAAATTTATACATTTCAAAAGTCGTTGGGTAATGTTTTATCTGCACAAGAAGGAGAGTAAATACATACACATATGTGAGGTTCTGATCTTCACCTAGCCTTAGAGTGTTCTCTTTGTGTTGAACCATAATAAGGAGATTGCATGGGTTGCAAATAATGGGAGATAAAGATTCCTCCTGTAGGTTTGAGTCAATATGTTTTTTCCTCCAGAGGCTTGACATCATATTGACTCCCCCTAAACTGCCAGTGCTTTGAGAACATATTAACCAATGTTATTTGAAAAGCCAAAGGCTAATGAACCCCCAACTAATTCGGTGTCCCCAAAATCTCCCAATAAGAGAATAGAGATGGCCGACTTTAAGAACACCAGTTAAGACCTATTTGTGCATGCAATTTTGTCTTTCACCGAATACAAACAAGAAACGGGCAAAAGGAAACAACATAGTACTCTTTCTTAAATTTTCATTTACAATAGCCAGCACTTTCTGAGCAAGTTACTTGCTGTATATTTGTTGTTTGTCTTACCTCATTAATTTCAATTTTAAAGATATATAGGGAGAGTCGATATGAAATTGAATTTGCAACTACACATGTATATGCTTAAAAAGGAACGAATATTACGAGTAAAATTGCTGATCGAATTAAAGTGAGTATCTGGTGTTTTTTCACCAGTAATTCCAGTGGTTCTTAGATTATGTTCTAATACATGATGTCTCAGTGCAGAGGGTAAGAACGACGCAAGATTCGCATATTATTTAGATGTTAACATGCCTTCAATGACTTCCGTCATTCATTAATATGAAATGTCAACTATAGAAGATACGTTGTTGTTGGTGTTGTACAACATTTTCCTTACCTAGTCTAAATTTACAAGTCGTAAATTTTCAATTTTTTGAATTTCCACTCTTCACATAATAAAGAAAGAAAAATTAATTCAATAGAGAAAATATAAACATGTGCACGAAATTCAAGAATTTTTTCGGGTAAGAAGTAAAATGTGCGTATGTATACTATTAAATGAGTATCCAAGTAGTCAAAAAATTTATACATTTCCAATGTCGTTGGGTAATGTTTTATCTGCACAAGAAGGAGAGCAAAATACATACACGTATGTGATGTTCTGATCTTCACCTGGCCTTAAAGATTTCTTTGTGTTTTATCATGGTAAGGAGATTTCATTGGTTGTAAATAATGGGAGATAAAGAGTCCTCCTGTAGGACTGAGTCAACATGTCTCACGTTTTTCCTCCATAGGCTTGATAGCATATTGGCTCGCTCCAAACTGCCAGTGCTTTGAGAACAAATTAACCAGGGATATTTGCAAAGCCAATGGCTAATGAACCCCCAACTAATTCAATGTAGCCAAAATGTCCCAATAAGAGCATAGAGATGGTGACTTTAAGAACACCAGTAAAGACCTATTTGTGCATGCAATTTTGTTATTCACTGATTCCAAACGAAAAACGGGTTAAAGAAAACGACATAATACTCTTTCTCAAATTTTCATTTACTACAGTCTGCACTTTTTAACCAAGTTGCATCATGTATATTTGTGGATTATGTTACCTCATTAATTTCAATTTTAAAGATATGTAGGGAGAGTCGATATGAAATTGAATTTGCAACTACACGTGTATATGTTTAAAGAACAACAAATATTACGAGTAAAAATGCTTATTGAACACAAATATTAAATTGAGTATCTGGTGTTTTTTCTCCAGTGTTGGCCAGTGGTTGTTAGATTATGTTCTAATACATGATGTCTTAGTGCAAAGGGTAAGAATGACACAAGATTCGCGTATTGTTTAGATGTTAACATACCTTCAATAACTTCCGTCATTCATTATTATGAAATTTCATCGATAGAATATACGTTGTTGTCGGTGTTGTACAATATTTTCCTGACGTATTATAAATTTACACGTCGTAGATTTTCAATTTCTTGAATTTGCACTCTTCACATAATAAAGAAAGAAAAAATTAATTCATTAGAGAAAAATATAAACAAGTGCACGAAATACAAGAATTTTTTCATGTAAATGTGTGTATGTATACTATTAAATGAGTATTCAAGAAGTCAAAAAATTTATACAATTCCAAAGTCGTTGGGTAATGTTTTATCTGCACAAGAAGGAGAGCAAAATACATACACATATGTGATGTTCTGATCTTCCCCAGGCCTTAAAGAATTCTTTCTGTGCTTTATCATAATAAGGAGATTGCATTGGTTGCAAATAATGGGAGATATAGAGTCGTCCTGTAGGTCTGAGTCAACATGTCCCACGTTTTTGCTCCATAGGCTTGTTAGCATATTGGCTCCCTCCAAACTGCCAGTACCTTGAGAACAAATTATCCAGTGCTATTTGCAAAGCCAATGGCTTACGAACCCCCTACTAATTCAATGTCCCCAAAATGTCCCAATAAGAGCATAGAGATGACCGACTTTAAGAACACTAGTAAAGACCTATTTGTGCATGCAATTTTGTCTTTCACTGATTACAAACGAAAAACGGGCTAAAGAAAACGACATAATACTCTTTCTCAAATTTTCATTTACTATAGTTTGTACATTCTAACCAAGTAACTTGCTGTATATTTGTTGTTTATGCTACCTCATTAATTTCAATTTTAATGATATATAGTGAGAGTCGATATGAAATTGAATTTGCAACTACACATGTATATGCTTAAAAAACAACAATATTACGAGTTAAATAGCTTATCGAACAGAATTATTAAAGTGCGTATCTGCTATATTTTCTCCAGTATTGGCCAGTGGTAGTTAGATTATGTTCTAATACATGATGTCACAGTGCAAAGGGTGAGAGTGCCAAAAGATTCACATATTGTTTAGATGTTAACATGTCTTCAATAACTCCGCCTTTCATTAATATGAAATGTCATCTACGGAAGATACGTTTTTGCAGGTGTTGTAAAATATCTTCCTTACCTACTCTAAATTTACAAGTCGTAAATTTTTGATTAATTGTATTTCCACTCTTAAAATAATAAAGAAAGAAAGAATAAATTCAATAGAGAAAAATATAACCATGTGCCCGAAGTACAACAATTTTTTTCGTGTTAGATGTAAAATGTACGTATGTAAATTATTAAATGAGTATCCAAGCAGTCCAAAAATTTATACATTTCCAAAGTCATTGGGTAATGTTTCTTCTGCACAAGAAGGAGAGCAAAATACATACACTTATGTGATGTTCTAATCTTCACCTGGCCTTAAAGTTTTCTTTCCGTGTTTAACCATAATAAGGAGATTGCATGGGTTGAAAAAAAAAAGGGAGATAAAGAGTCCTCCTGTAGGTCTGAGTCACTATGTCCCACGTTTTCGCTCCATAGGCATGATAGCATATTGGCTGCCTCCAAACTGTCAGTGCCTTGAGAATAAATTGACAAGTGATATTTGCAAAGCCAATGGCTACTACACCCCCAACTAATTCAATGTCCCCAAAATGTTCTAATAAGAGCATAGAGATGGCCGACTTTAAGAACACCAGTAAAGACCTATTTGTGCATGCAATTTTGTCTTTCACTGATTACAAACAAAAAATGGGCTAAATAGAACAACATAATTCTCTTTCTCAAATTTTCATTTACAATAGTCTGCACTTTCTAACCAAGTTACTTGCAGTATATTTGTTGTTTGTCTTACCTTATTAATTTCAGTTTTGAAGATATTTAGGGAGATTCGAAATGAAATTGAATTTGCAACTACACAAGTATATGCTTCAAGAACAACAAATATTACGAGTAAAATTGCTTATGGGACACAAATATTAACGTGAGTATCTTGTGTTTTTTCTCCAGTTTTGGCCTGTGGTAGTTAGATTATGTTCTAATGCATGATGTCACAGTGCAAAGGGTAAGAGTGCCACAAGATTCGCATATTGTTTAGATGTTAACATGCCTTCAATAATTTCCATTATTCATTAATATGAAATGTCATCTACGGAAGATACGTTGTTGTAGGTGTTGTACAATATTTTCCTTACCTACTCTAAATTTACAAGTCGTAAATTTTAGATTAATTGCATTTCCACTCTTCACATAATAAAGAAAGAAATAATAAATTCAATAGAGAAAAATATAAACATGCGCTCGAAATACAAGAATTATTTTGTGTTAGATGTAAAATGTGCGTATGTACACCATGAAATGAGTATCCAAGCCGTCAAAAAATTTGTACATTTCCAAAGTCATTGGGTAATGTTTCATCTGCACAAGAAGGAGAGCAAAATACATACACATATGTGATGTTCTGATCTTCTCCTAGCCTTAAAGTTTTCTTTGTGTTTAACCATAATAGGAGATTGCATGGGTTGCAAAAGATGTGAGATAAAGAGTGCTCTAGTAGGTCTGAGTCACTATGTCCCACGTTTTTGCTCCATAAGCTTGACAGCATATTGGCTGCCTTCAAACTGCCAGTGCCTTGAGAACAAATTGACAAGTGATATTTGCAAAGCCAATGGCTACTGAACCCCCTACTAATTCAATGTCCCCAAAATGTCCCAATAAGAGCATAGAGATGACCGACTTTAAGAACACTAGTAAAGACCTATTTGTGCATGCAATTTTGTCTTTCACTGATTACAAAGGAAAAACGGGCTAAAGAAAACGACATAGTACTCTTTCTCAAATTTTAATTTACTATAGTTTGCACATTCTAACCAAGTTACTTGCTGAATATTTGTTGTTTATGTTACCTCATAAATTTCAATTTTTAATATATATAGTGAGAGTCGATATGAAATTGAATTTGCAACTACACATGTATATGCTTAAAAAACAACAGTATTACGAGTTAAGTAGCTTATCGAAAGCAAATATTAAAGTGCGTAACTGGTGTATTTTCTCCAATATTGGTCAGTGGTAGTTAGATTATGTTCTAATACATGATGTCACAGTGCAAAGGGTGAGAGTGCCACAAGATTCGTATATTGTTTAGATGTTAACATGCCTTCAATAATTTCCATTATTCATTAGTACGAAATGTCATCTACGGAAGATACGTTGTTGTAGATGTTGTAAAATATTTTCCTTACCTACTCTAAATTTACAAGTCGTAAATTTTGGATTAATTGTATTTCCACTCTTCACATAATAAAGAAAGAAAAAATTAATTCATTAGAGAAAAATATAAACAAGTGCACGAAATACAAGAATTTTTTCATGTAAGAACTAAATGTGCGTATGTACGCCATTAAATGTGTATCCAAGCAATCAAAAATTTTATACATTTCCAAAGTCATTGGGTAATGTTTCATCTGCACAAGAAGGAGAGCAAAATACATACACATACTGGATGTTCTGATCTTCATCTGGCCTTAAAGTTTTCTTTGTGTTTAACCATAATAAGGAGATTGCATGGGTTGCAAATAATGGGAGATAAAGAGTCCTCCTGTAGGTTTTAGTCACTATGTCCCACGTTTTTGCTCCATAGGCTTGATAGCATATTGGCTGCCTCCAAACTGCTAGTACCTTGAGAACAAATTGACCAGTGATATTTGCAAAGCCAATGGCTAGTGAACCCCCAACTAATTCAATGTCCCCAAAATGTCCCAATAAGAGCATAGAGATGGCCGACTTTAAGAACAGTAGTAAAGACCTTTTTGTGCATGCAATTTTGTCTTTCACTGTTTACAAACAAAAAATGGGCTAAAGAAAACAACATAATACTCTTTCTCAAATTTTCATTTACAATAGTCTGCACTTTCTTAGCCACTTACTTGCTGCATATTTGTTGTTTGTCTTACCTCATTAATTTCAATTTTGAAGATATATTGGGAGTGTCGAAATGAAAATGAATTTGCAACTACAAAAGCATATGCTTCAAAAATAACAAATATTACGAGTAAAATTGCTTATGGAACACAAATATTAAAAGTGCGTGTCTGGTGTTTTTTTTCCAGTATTGGCCAGTAGTAGTTTGATTATGTTCTAATACATTATGTCTCAGTGCAAAGGGTAAGAATGACACAAGATTCACATATTGTTTTGATGTTAACATGCCTTTAATAACTTCCGTTATTCATTAATATGAAATGTCATCTATAGAAGACACATTGTTGTAGGTGTTGTACAATATTTTCCTTACCTATTCTAAATCGACAAGACTTAAGTTTTCAATTTCTTGAATTTCCACTCTACATATAATAAAGAAGAAAAAATTAATTCAATAGAGAAAAAAATAAACATGTGCACGAAATACAAGAATTTTTTCATGTAAATGTGTGTATGTATACTATTAAATGTGCATCCGAGAACAAAAATTTATGCATTTCCAAAGTCGTTGTGTAATGTTTCATCTGCATAAGAAGGAGAGCAAAATTCAAACACATATGTGATGTTCTGATCTTCACCTGGCCTTTAAGTTTTCTTTGTGTTTAACCATAATAAGGAGATTGCATGGGTTGCAAATAATGGTTGATAAAGAGTCCTCCGGTAGGTCTGAGTCAATATGTCCAACGATTTGCTCCGTAAGCTTTATAGCATAATGGCTTGATAGCATATTGGCTCCCTCCAAACTGCCAGTGCCTTGAGAACAAATTCACCTGTGATATTTGCAATGCCAATGGCTAATGAATTGCCTAGTATTCCTATGTTCCAAAAAGAGCATAGAGATGGCCGACTTTAAGAACACCAGTAAAGACCTATTTGTGCATGCAATTTTGACTTTCACTGATTACAAACAAAAAATGGGCTAAAGAAAACAACGTAATACTCTTTCTCAAATTTTTATTTACAATAGTCTGCACTTTCTAACCAAGTTACATGCTCTATATTTGTTGTTTATCTTACCTCATTAATTTCAATTTTAAAGATATATAGGGAGAGTCGATATGAAATTGAACTTTCAACTACACATGTATATGCATAAAAAACAACAAATATTATGAGTAAAATTGCTTATCGAGCACAAATATTAAAGTGAGTATCAGGTGTTTTTTCTCCAGTATTGGCTAGTGGTAGTTAGATTTTGTTCTAGTACATGATGTCTCAATGCAAAGGGTAAGAATGACACAAGATTCGCATACTGTTTAGATGTTATCATGCCTTCAATAACTTCCGTTATTCATTAATATGAAATGTCATATATAGAAGATACGTTATTGTAGTTGTTGTACAATATTTTCCCTACCTATTCTAAATTTACAAGTCGTAAATTTTCAATTTCTTGAATTTCCAATCTTCACTTAAAAAAGAAAGAAAAAATTACCTCAATTGAGAAAGATTTAAACATGTGCACGAAATACATGAACTTTTCCGTGTAAGATGTAAAATGTGCGTATGGATACGATTAAATGAGTATCCAAGAAGTCAAAAAATTTATACCTTTCCAAAGTCATTGGGTATTGTTTTATCTGCTCCAGAAGAAGAGCAAAATACATACATATATGTGATGTTCTAATCCTGACCTAGCCTCGAAGTATTCTTTTTTCGTTTGACCAAAAAATAGAGATTGCAGCATTGCGATTAATGGGAGATAAATAGTCTTGCTGTAAGTTTGAGTCAGTACATCCCACATTTTTACTCCATTGGCTTGGTAGCATATTGGCTCCCACCAAATTGTAAGAGCCTTGAGAACAAATTAACCAATGATATTTGCAAAGCCAATGGATAATGAACCCCTAACTAATTCAGTGTGCCCAAAATGTCCCAAAAAGAGCATAGAGGTGACTGACTTTTAGAACACCAGTAAAGACCTATTTGTGCAAGCAATTTTGTCTTTCACTGATTACAAATGAAAAACAGGCTGAAGAAAACAACATAGTACTCTTTCTCAAATTCTCATTTATAGTAGTCTGCTCTTTCTAACCAAGTTACTTGCTGTATATTTGTTGTTTATCTTACCTCATTAATTTCAATTTTAAAGATACATAGGGAGAGTCGATGTGAAATTGAATTTGCAACTGCACATGTATATGCTTTAAAACAAATATTACGAGTAAAATTGCTTATCGAACACATATATTAAAGTGAGTAGTAGGTGTTTTTTCTCCAGTATTGGCCAGTGGTAGTTAGATTATGTTCTAGTACATGATGTCTCAGTGCAAAGGGCAAGAATGACACATGAATCGCATATTGTTTAAATCCTAACATGCCTTCAATAACTTCCGTTATTCATTAATATGAAATGTCATCTATAGCAGATACGTTGTTGTAGCTGTTGTACAATATTTTCCTTACCTATTCAAAATTTACAAGTCATAAATTTTCAGTTTCTTGAATTTCCTCTCGTCACATAATAAAAAAAGAAAAAATTAATTTAGTCGAGAAAAATATAAAAATGTGCACGAAATATAAGAATTTCTTCGTGTAAGATGTAAAATGTGCATATGTATACTATTAAATGAGTATCCATGAAGTCAAAAAATTTATACCTATCCCAAGTCATTCGGTACTATTTTTTCTGCACAAGGAGTGTAAAATACATACACATATGTGATGTTCTGATCTTGACCTAGCCTTAAAGTATTATTTTTGTGTTTAACAGTAAAAAGGAGATTGCATGGGTTGCAAATAATGGGAGATAAAGAGTCTTCGGGTAGGTTTAAGTCAATATGTCCCACGTTTTTGCTCCATAGGCTTGATAGCATAATGGCTCCCTCCAAACTTCCAGTGCTTTGAGAACAAATTAACTAGTGATATTTGCAAAGCCAATGACAAATATACCCCCAACTAATGTGTCCCCAAAATGTCCCAATAAGATCATAGAGATGGCCAACTTTAAGAACACCAGTAAAGACATATTTGTGCATGCAATTTTGTCTTTCACTGATTACAAACAAAAAACGGGCTAAACAAAACAACATTGTACTCTTTCTCAAATTTTCATCTACAGTAGTCTGCACTTTCTGACCAAGTTACTTGCTGTATATTTGTTGCTTGTCTAACCTCTTTTATTTCCATTTTAAAGGTATATAGGGAGAGTTGATTTGAAATAGAATTTACAACTTCACAAGTATATGCTTCAAAAACAACAAATATTACGAGTAAAAATGCTTATCGAACGCAAATATTAAAGTGAGAATCATGTGTTTTTTATCCAGTATTGGCCAGTAGTGGTTAGATTATGTTCTAGTAGATGATGTCTTAGTGCAAAGGGTAAGAATGACACAAGATTCGCATATTGTTTAAATGTTAACATGCCTTCAATAACTTCCGTTATTCATTAATATAAAATGTCATCTATAGAAGATACGTTGTTGTAGGTGTTGTATAATATTTTCCATACCGATTTTGAATTTACAAGTCGTAAATTTTCAGTTTCTTCAATTTCCGCTCATCACATAATAAAAAAAGAAAAAATTAATTTGGTCAAGAAAAATATAAACATGTGCACGAAATACAAGAATTTCTTCGTGTAAGATGTAAAATGTGCATATGTATACTATTAAATGAGTATCCAAGAAGTTGAAAAATTTATACCTTTCCCAAGTCATTCGGTACTATTTTACCTGCACAAGAAGTGTAAAATACATACACATATGTGATGTTCTGATCTTGGCCTAGCCTTAAAGTATTATTTCTGTGTTTAACCGTAAGAAGGAGATTGCATGGGTTGCAAATAATGGGAGATAAAGAGTCTTCCGCAAGGTTTAAGTCAATATGTCCCACGTTTTTGCTCCATAGGCTTGATAGCATATTAGCTCTCCCCAAACTGCCAGTGCCATGAGAACTAATTAACCAGTGATATTTGCCAAGCCAATGGCTAATTCTGTTGTCCCAAAATGTCCCAATAAGATCATAGAGATGGCCGAGTTTAAGAACACCAGTGAAGACCTATTTGTGCATGCAATTTTGTCTGTCACTGATTACAAACAAAAAATGGGCTAAAGAAAATAACATTGTACTCTTTCTCAAATTTTAAATCTGCAGTTGTCTGCGCTCTCTGACCAAGTTACTTGCTGCATATTTGTTGTTTGTCTTACCTCATTAATTTCCATTTCAAAGATATATAGGGAAAGTCGATTTGAAATTGAATTTGCAACTACACAAGTATATGCTTCAAAAACAACAAATATTACGAGTAAAATTGCTTATCGAACCCTAATATTAACGTGAGTATTAGGTGTTTTTTCTCCAGGATTGGCCAGTGGTTGTTAGATTCTGTTCTAGTAGATGATGTCTCAGTGCAAAGGGTAAGAATGACACAAGATTCGCATATTGTTTAAATGTTAACATGCCTTCAATAACTTCCGTTATTCATTACTATGAATTGTCATCTATAGAAGATACGTTGTTGTAGGTGTTGTACAATATTTTCCATACTGATTCTGAATTTACAAGTCATAAATTTTCAGTTTCTTGAATTTCCACTCATCACATAATAAAAAAAGAAAAAATTAAGTCTGTAGAGAAAAATATAAACATGTGCACGAACTGCAAGAATCTTTTCGAGTAAGATGTAAAATGTGCGTATGTATACTATTAAATGAGTATCCAAGAAGTCAAAAAATTTATACCTTTCCAAAGTCATCGGGTATTGTTTTATCTGCACAAGAAGGAGAGAAAAATACATACACATATGTGATGTTCTGATCTTCACCTAGCCTTAAAGTATTCTTTGTGTTTAACCGTAATAAGGAGATTAAATGGGTTGCAAATAATGGGAGATAAATGGTCCTCATGTAGGTTTGAGTCAATATGTCCCACCTTTTTGCTCCATAGGCTTGATAGCATATTGGCTCCCTCCAAACTGCCAGTGCTTTGAGAACAAATTAACCAGTGATATTTGCAAAGCCAATGGCTAATGAACCCCAACTAATGCAGTGTCCCCAAAATGTCCCAATAAGAGCATAGAGATGGTTGACTTTAAGAACACCAGTAAAGACCTATTTAACCATGCAATTTTGTCTGTCATTGATTACATACAAAAAACGAGCTAAAGAAAACAACATAGTACTCTTTCTCAAATTTTCTTTTACAATAGTCTGCACTTTCCAACGAAGTTACTTGCAGTATATTTGTTGTTTATCTTACCTCGTTAATTTCAATTTTAAAGATATATAGGGAGAGTCGATATGAAATTGAATTTGCAACTACACATGTATATCCTTCAAAAACAACAAATATTACGAGTAAAATTGCATATCGAGCACAAATATTACCAGTATTGGCCAGTGGTAGTTAGATTATGTTCTAGTACATGATGTCTCAGTGCAAAGGGTAAGAATGACACTAGAATCGCATGTTGTTTTTATGTTAACATGCCTTCAATAACTTCTGTTAATCATTAATATGATATGTCATCTATAGAAGATAGTTGTTGTAGGTGTTGAACAATATTTTCCTTACTATTCTAAATTTAAAAGTCGTAAATTTTCAATTTCTTGAATTTCCACTCTTCACATAATAAAGAAAGAAAAAATTAATTAGATAGAGAAAAATTTAAACATGTGCACGAAATACAAGAATTTCTTCGTGTAAGATGCAAAATGTGCGTATGTATACTATTAAATGAGTATGCAAGAAGTCAAAATATTTATAGCTTTGCACAGTCATAGGGAACTGTTTTATCTGAACCAGAGGAAGCGTGAAATACATACATATATGCGATGTTCTGATCTTGACCTAGCCTTAAAGTACTGTTTCTGTGTTTAACCATAGTAACGAGATTGCATGCGTTGCAAATATTGGGGGATGAGTAGTCCGCTACATGTTTAAGTCAATGTATCCCACATTTTTGCTCCACAGGCTTGATAGCGTATTGGCTCCCTCCAAGCTGCCAGTGCCCTGAGAACAAATAAACCAGTGATATTTGCAAAGCCAAGGGCTAATGAACACCCAACTAATTCAGTGTCCCCAAAATGTCCCAATATGAGCATGTAGATGGCCGACTTTAAGTACACCAGTAAAGACCTATTTGTGCTTCCAATTTTTTCACTCACTTATCACAAGCAAAAAACGGGCTAAAGAAAACAATATAGTACTCTTTCTCAAAAAAAATTTTCCAATCGTCTGCAATTTCTTACCTAGGTACTTGCTCTATATTTGTTGTTTATCTTACCTCAATAATTTCAATATTAAAGACACATAGGGAGAGTAGATATGAAATTGAATTTGCTACTACACATGTATATGCTGCAAAAGCAACAAATATTAGTAGTAAAAATTCTTATCGAACACAAATATTAACATGAGTATCAGGTGTTTTTTCTCCGGTATCGGCCACTAGTAGTTAGATTATGTTGTAATACATGATGTCTTAGTGCAAAGGGTAAAAATGACACAAGATTTGCATATTGTTTTGAAGTTAACCTGCCATCAATAACTTCCGTTAATCATTAATATGAAATGTCATCTATTGAAGATTGGTTGTTGTAGGTGTTGTACAATATTTACCTTACCTTTTCGAAATTTACAAGTCTTAAATTTTCAATGTCTAGAATTTCCACTTTTCACTTAAAAAAGAAAGAAAAAATTAATTCAATAGAGAATAATTTATAAATGAGCAGGAAATGCTTGAATTTTTTCGTGTAAGATGTCAAATGTGCATATGTATACTATCAAATGAGAGAAGTCAAAAAAGTTATATCTTTCCAAAGTCATTGGATATTGTTTTATCTGCTCTAGAAGGAGAGCAAAATACATACATATTTGCGATGTTCTGATCTTGATCTAGCCTTAAAGTATTCTTTCCATGTTTAACCGCAATAACGAGAATGCATGGGTTGTAAATAATGGGAGAAAAGAGTCCTCCTATAGGTTTCACTCAATATATCCCACATTTTGGCTCCATAGGCTTGATAGCATATTGGCTCCCTCTAAACTGCCAGTCCCTTGAGAACAAATTAACCAGTGATATTTGCAAAGCAAATGGTTAATGAACCCGCAACTAATTCAGTGTGCCCAAAATGTTCCAATAAGAGTATAGAGATGGGCGACTTTTAGTACATGAGTAAAGACCTATTTTTACATGCAATTTTGGCTTTCACTAATTGCAAACAAAAAACGGGCTAAAGAAAACAACATAGTACTCTTTATCAATCTCTTGTTTTACAATAGTCTGCACTTTCTAACAAAGGCACTTGCTCTATATTTGTTCTATATCTTACCTCAATAATTTTAATTTTAAAGATATATAGGGAGAGTAGATATGAAATTGAATTTTCAACTATTAATGTATATGCTTCAAAAACAACAAATGTTAGCAGTAAAAACGCTTATCGAACACAATATATAAAGTAAGTATCAGGTGTTTTTTCTCCAATATTGGCCGCTGGTAGTTAGATTATGTTCCAATACATGATGTCTCAGTGCAAAGGGTAAGAATGACACAAGATTTGCATATTTTTTAGAAATTAACATACCTTCAATAACTTCCGTTAATCATTAATATGAAATGTCATCTGTAGAAGATATGTTGTTGTTGGTGTTGTAAAAAATTTTCCTTACCTATTCTAAATTTACAAGTCCTATATTTTCAATTTCTAGAATTTCTACTCTTCACTTAAAAAAGAAAGAAAAAATTAATTCAATAGAGAAAAATTAAAACATGTGCACGAAATACATGAATTTTTTCGTGCAAGATGTAAAATGCGTATGTTTATTATTAAATGAGTATCCAAGAAGTCAAAAAGTTTATACCTTTCCGAAGTCATTGGGTATTGTTTTATCTGCACAAGAAGACGAGTAAAATACATCCATATATGTGATGTTCTGATCTTGAGCTAGCCTTAAAGTATCCTTTCCTTGTTTAACCAAAATAAGGTGATTGCATGCGTTGCAAATAAGGGGAGATAAATAGTCCTCCTATATGTGTTGAGTCAATATGTCCCTCATTTTGCTCCATAGGTTTGGTAGCATATTGGCTCCCTCCAAACTGCCAGTGCCCTGAAACAAATTAACCAGTGATATTTGCAAAGTCAATGGCTAATGAACCCCCAACTAATTTAGTGTCCCCAAAATGTCCCAATAAGCAAATAGAGATGACCGATCTTAAGTACACCAGTAAAAACCTATTTGTGCATGCAATTTCGACTTTCACTGACTACAAAAAAAAACGGGGTAAAGAAAACAACAGAGTACTCTTTCTCAATTTTTTTTTTGTACAATAGTCTGCACTTTCTAACGAAGGTACTTGCTCTATATTTCATGTTTATCTTAGCTCATTAAGTTTAGTTTTAAAGATACATAGGCAGAGTAGAATTGAAATTGAATTTGCAACTACACATGTATATGCTTCAACATCAAAAAATATTAGTAGTAAAAACCCTTATCAAACACATATAATAAAGTGAGTATCAAACCCTTATGTTGTAATACATGATATCTCAGTTGAAAGGGTAAAAATGATACAAGATTTGCATATTCTTCAGAAGTTAACATGCCTTCAATAACTTCCGTTAATCATTAATTTGGAATGTCATATATAGAAGATACGTTGTTGTGGGTGTTGTACAAGATTTTCCTTACCTATACTAAATTTACAAGTTTGAAAGTTTCAATTTCTAAATTTACGATCTTCACTTAAAAAAGAAAGAAAAAATTAATTCAATAGAGAAACATTAAAACCTGTGCACGAAATACATGAACTTTTCCGTGTAAGATGTAAAATGTGCGTATGGATACTATTAAATGGGTATACAAGAAGTCAAAAAATTTATACCTTTCCAAAGTCATTGGGTATTGTTTTATCGGCTCCAAAATACATACATATATGTGATGTTCTGATCCTGACCTAGCATTGAAGTATTCTTTTTGTGTTTAACCAAAATACGGAGATTGCATGCGTTGCAAATAATGGAAGATAAATAGTCTTCCTGTAAGTTTGAGTCAATATATCCCATATTTTTACCCCATAAGCTTGGTAGCATATTGGCTCCCTCCAAATTGTCAGTGCCTTGAGAACAAATTAACCTGTGATATTTGCAAAACAGATGGCTAATGAACCCAACTAATTAAGTGTCCCCAAAATATCCTAAAAAGGGCATAGAGATGGCCGACTTTAAGTATACCAGTAAAGACCTATTTGTGCATGCAATTTTGGCTTTCATTGATTACAAACAAAAAACGGGCTAAAGAAAACAACGTAGTACTCCTTCTCAAATTTTTTTTTTACAATAGTCAACACTTTCTAACCAAGGTACTTGCTCTATATTTGTTGTTTGTCTTACCTCATTAATTTCAATTTTTAGGATATATCGGGAGAGTAGATATGAAATTAAATTTGCAACTACACATGTATATGCTTCAAAAACAACTAATATTAGTAGTAAAAGTGCTTATCAAACACAAATAACAAAGCGAGTATCATGTGTTTTTTCTCCAGTATTGACCACTGCTAGTTAGATTATGTTCTAATACATGATATCTCAGTGCAAAGGGTAAGAATGACACAAGATTTGCATGTTCTTTAGAAGTTAACATGCCATCAATAACGTTCGTTAATCATTAATATGAAATGTCAGCTATAGTAGATACGTTGTTGAAGGTGTTGTAAAATATTTTCCATGCCTTTTCTAAATTTACAAGTCTTAAATTTTCAAAATCTAGAATTTCCAATTTTCACTTAAAAAAGAAAGAAAAAATTAATTCAATAGAGAAAATGTTAAACACGTGCACGAAATATATGAATTTTTTCGTGTAAGATGTATAATGTGCGTATGGATACTATTAAATGAGTTTCCGAGAAGTCAAAATTTATACCGTTCCAAAGCCATTGGTATTGTTTTATCTGCACCAGACGAAGAGCAAAATATTTACATATATTTGATGTTCTGATCTTAACCAAGCCTTAAACTTTTTTTTGTGTTTAACCACAAAAAGGAGATTGCATGGGTTGCAAATAATGGGAGATAATGAGTCCTTCTGTAGGTTTGAGTCAATATGTCCCACATTTTCGCTCCATAGGCTTTATAGCATACTGGCTCCCTCCAAACTGCATGTCCCTTGAGAACAAATTAACCAGTGATATTTGGAAAGCCAATGGCTAATGATCCCCCAACTAATTCAGTGTCCCTAAAATGTCCCAATAAGAGCATAGAGATGACCTACTTTATGTACCCCAGAAAAGACCTATTTGTGCTTGCAATTTTGGCTTTCACTGATCACAAACAAAAAATGGTGCAAAGAAAACAACATAGTACTCTTTCTCAAAAAATTTTTTACAATAGTCTGCACTTTCTAACCAAGGTAGTTGCTCAATATTTGTTGTTTACCTCACCTCATTAATTTAAATTTTAAAGATATATTGGGAGAGTAGAATTGAAATTGAATTTGCAACTACACATGTATATGCTTCAACAACAACAAATATTAGTAGTAAAAATGCTTATCGAACACAAATAACAAAGTGAGTATCAGGTGTTTTTTCTCTAGTATTGTCTAGATTATGTTCTATTACATGAGATCTCAGTGCAAAGGGTAAGAATGACACAAGATTTGCATATTGTGTAACATGCCTTCAGTAACTTCCATTAATCATTAATATGAAATGTCATTTACAGTACATATGTTGCTGTAGGTGTTGTATAAAATTTTCCTTACCTTTTCTAAATTTACAAGTCTGAAATTTTCAATTTCAAGAATTTCCACTCTTCACTTAAAAAATAAAGAAAAATTTAAACATGTGCACGAATTACATGAATTTTTTCGTGCAGGATGTAAAATGTGCTTATGTATACTATTGAATGAGAATCCAAGAAGTCAAAAAATTTATACCTTTCCAAAGTCATTGAGTACTGTTTTATCAGCACCAGAAGAAGAGCAAAATACATACATGTATGTGATGTTCCGATCATGACCTAGCCTTACTGTATTCTTTGTGTTTAACCAAAATAAGGAGATTGCATGCGTTGCAAATAATGGGAGACAAAGAGTCCTCCTATAGGTTTGAGTCAATATATCCCACATTTTTGCTCCATTGTCTAGATAGTATATTGGCTTCCTCCAAATTTCTAGTCCTTGGAGAACAAATTAACCAGTGATATTTGCAAAGCCAATGGCAAATGAACCCCCAACTAGTTCAGTGTCCCCAAAATGTCCCAATAAGAGCATACTACACCAGTAAAGACCTATTTGTGCATACAATTATGGCTTTCACTGATTTCAAACAAATAACGTGGTAAAGAAAACAACATAGTACTCTTTCTCAATTTTATTTTTTTACAGTAGTCTGCACTTTCTAACCAAGGTACTTGCTCTATATTTGTTTTTTATCTTACCTGATTAATATCAATTTCAAAGATATATAGGGACAGTAGATATGAAATTGAATTTGCAACCACACATGTACATGCTTCAAAAAAAATTTATTAGTAGTAAAAATGCTTATCAAACAGAAATGATAAAGCGAGTATCAGGTGTTTTTTCTCCAGTAATGGCCACTGGTAGTTAGATTATGTTATAATACATGATATCTCATAGCAAAGGGTAAGAATGACTCAAGATATGTGTACGTAAAGTCGGCCATCTCTATGCTCTTATTGGGACATTTTGGGGGCACTGAATTAGTTGGGGGTTCATTTGCCATTGGCATTGCAAATATCACTGCTTAATTTGTTGTCAAGGCACTGGCAGTTTGGAGGGACCCAATATGCAATCAAGCCTATGGAGCAAAACGTGGGAAATATTGACTCAAACATACTGGAGTACTCTTTATCTCCCATTATTTGCAACCCATGCCATGTCCTTATTATGGTTAAACACAGAAACAATACTTTAAGGCTAAGTCAAGATGAGAACATCACTTATGTGTTTGTTTTTTGCTCTCCTTCTGGTGCAGATAAAACAATATCCAATGACTTTGGAGATGTATAATTTTTTGACTTCTCTGATACTCATTCAATTTTATACATATGCACAATTTATATCTTACACGAAAAAAGTCTTGTATTTCGTGCACATGTATAAATTTTCTCTATTGAATTAATTTTTTCTTTCTTTTTTAAGAGAAAAGTGGAAATTCTAGACATTGAAATTATATCACTTTTAAATTTATAAATGGTGCGGAAAATATTGTACAACACCTGCAACAACGTATCTTCTATAGATGAAATTCCATATTAATGATTAACGGAAGTTATTGAAGGCATGTTAACTTCTAATCAATAAGCAAATCTTGAGTCATTCTTACCCTTTGCACTGAGATATCATGTATTAGAACATATTCTTACAACCAGTGGCCAATACTAGAGAAAAAATACCTCATACTCGCTTTATTATTTGTGTTTGACAAGCACTTTTACTACTAATATTTGTTGTTGTCGAAGCATATACATGTGTAGTTGCAAATCCAATTTCAATTCTACTCTCCCTATCTGTATCTTTAAAATTGAAATTAATGAGGTAAGATAAACAACAAATATAGAGCAAGTACCTTGGTCAGAAAGTGTAGACAATTGTAAAAAAAAGCATTTGAGAAAAAGTACTATGTTGTTCTCTTTACCCCGTTTTTTGTTTATAATCAGTGAATGCACAAATAGGTCTTTACGGGTGTACTTAAGGTAGGTCATCTCTATGCGCTTATTGGGACATTTTGGGGACACTGAATTAGTTGGGGGGTTCATTAGCCGTTGGCTTTGCAAATATCACTGGTTAATTTGTTCTCAGAGCATTGGCAGTTTGGAGGGAGCCAATATGTTACCAAGCCTATGGAGCCAAAATGTGCGATATATTGACTCAAACATACAAGAGGACTATTTATCTCCCAATATTTGCAACGCATGCAATCTCCATATTTTGGTTAAACACAGAAAGATTACTTTAAGGCTAAGTCAAGATCAGGACATCACATACATGTATGTATTTTACTCTTCTTCTAGTGCAGATAAAACAATACCTAATGACTTTGGAAAGCTATAAATTATTTGACTTCTTGGATACTCATTTAAGAGTATACATACGCACATTTAACACCATACACGAAAAAATTCATGTATTTCGTGCACATCTTTAAATTTTTCTCTAATGATTTAATTTTTTCTTTCTTTTTTAAGTGAAGAGTCGAAATTCAAGAAATTGAAAATTTAGGACTTGTAAATTTAGAATAGTTAAGGAAAATATTGTAAAACACCTACAACAATGTATCTTCTATAGATGACATTTCGTATTATTGATTACCAGAAGTTATTGAAGGCATGATAACTTCTAAACAATATGAAAATCTAGTGTCATTCTTACCCTTTGCACTGAGACATCATGTATTAGAACATATTCTAACTACCAGTGGCCAATACTGCAGAAACACTAGATACTCACTTTGATATTTGTGTTCGATAAGTATTTTTACTACTAATATTTGTTGTTTTTGAAGCATACACATGTGTGGTTGCAAATTAAATTTCATGTCTACTCTCCCTGTATATCTTTAAAATTGAAATTAATGAGGTAAGATAAACAAGAAATACAGAGCAAGCACCATGGTTAGAAAGTGCAGACTATTGTAAAAAAAAAAATTGAGAAAGAGTATTATGTTGTTTTCTTTACCCCGTTTTCTATTTGTAATCAGTGAAAGCCAACATTGAATGCACAAATAGGTCTTTACTGGTGCACATAAAGTCGCCCGTCCCGATACTCTTATTGGGACATTTTGGGGCCACTGAATTAGTTGGATGTTCATTAGCCATTTGCTTCTCAAATATCACCTGTTAATTGGTTCTCAAAGCAGTGTCGATTTGGAGGGAGCCAATATGTTATCAAGCCTATGGAGCAAAAATATGGGATATATTGACTTAAACATATAGGAAGGCTCTTTATCGCCAATTATTTGCAACCCATGCAATCTCCTTATTGTGGTTAAATATGGAAAGAATACTTAAAGGCTGCTAGGTCAAGATCAGAACGTCACATACATATATGTATTTTGCTCTTCTTCTGGTGCAGGTAAAACAATTCCCAATGTTTTTGGAAAGGTATTAATTTTTTTACTTCTTGCATACTCATTTAAAAGTATACATATGCACATTTTACATCTTACACGAAAAAATTCATGTATTTAGTGCACACGTTTAAATTTTTCTCTATTGAATTTATTTTCTCTTTCTTTTTTAAGTAAAAAGTGGAAATTCTAGAAATTGAAAGTTTAAGACCGGAAAATTTAGAAAAGGTATGGAAAATATTGTACAACAACTACAACAACATACCTTCTATAGATGACATTTCATATTAATGATTAACTGAAGTTATTGAAGGCATGTTAACTTCTAAAGAATATGCAAATCATGTGTCATTCTTATCCTTTGCACTGAGACATTATGTATTAGAATATAATCTGACTACCGGGGGCCAATACAGGAGAAAAATCACAAGATACTCACTTTATTATTGGGTTTTGATAAGTATTTTTGCTAATAATATTTATTGTTGTTGAATCATATACAAGTGTAGTTGCAAATTCAATTTCAATTCTACTCTCCCAATATATCTTTAAAATTCATGTTAATGAGGTAAGAGAAACAACAAATATAGAGCAAGTTCCTCAGTTAGAAAGTGCAGAATATTGTAAAAAAAAATTGAGAAAGAGTACTACGTTGTTTTCTTTACCTCTTTTTTGTTTGCCAAAATTGAAGCACAAATAGGTCCTTACTGGTGTACATAAAGTCGGCCATCTCTATGCTCTTATCGGGAGATTTTGGGGACACTGAATTAAGTTGGGGTTCATTAGGCATTGGTTTTGCAGATATCATTGGTTAATTTGTTCTCAAGGCAGTGGCAGTCTGGAGGGAGCCAATATGTTATCATGCCTATGGAGAAAAAACGTGGGACATATTGACTCAAACCTACAAGAGGACTCTTTCTGTCATTATTTGCAACCCATGCAATCTCCTTATTGTGGTCAAACACTAAAAGAATACAATAAGGCTAGGTTAAGATCAGAACATCACATATATGTATGTATTTTGCTCTTCTTCTGGTGCAGATAAAACAAGACCCAATGACTTTGGAAATGTACAATTTTTTGACTTCTCTGATACTCATTCAATAGTATACATGCGCACATTTTACATCTTACACGAAAAAATTCTAAGTATTTCGTGCACAGGTATAAATTTTTCTCTATTTAATTAATTTTTTCTTTATTTTTTAAG
>JAKNRG010112070.1:0-10883 GCA_024706555.1 Mandevilla sanderi x Mandevilla atroviolacea | reverse complement strand
GGTACATTCAATCTGCTCTCACCAGCCGATACTGGGAGTACACTTCATTAAGTACCATTTTTGTCACCATAATAGGCCATGCCATGTCTTCCTTCTCTGCTCACTAGGAGTTTGAAAGCTTCAGTCTTCACAGTCCTAGGCACATGAAACCCATGCCTTGCGAGGCCCCCATGGATTTGTTTGACGAAATATTGTCTATGCCTACTTCCTTGTATTTGAGAAAGAAAAGTCTAGTGCTTCCTTTCATTGTCTGTCTCGCCTAAAGCTTCTGTTTCTGTCGACTCTGCGGTTAAAATAGTAGGAGGTGCTGCATCTTTATGGTTGGGCTTTCATGCCTCCGTTCAAGACTAACACTCCTTGGTGGACTGGAACATAGTTCGAAAAGTCAAAAGCTCTGGCTCGAGCTCACAGACTTCTCTGAGTCAATGACTTTTTTTCCCTTTCTTTTTACATGATATCATTATTTAGGGGGACCTCCTCCTAACCTTCTATTGCTGTCGATCAGATATGCTTTCTCTCTATCTATGTTATGTCATTTCGCGTTGAACGAGCAGCGCATTCTCTAGATTCTGCACTCTGTACTCACTTCTCAGAAGGACTCTATGCTCGTACATCTCCTTAGTAGTAGTCGACACAGTTCCTAACGTGATACGTCTTTGCCATGTGCAATTACTACTCTTGCTTGTAATTGTAAGGCCTCTCTTTATTATAAGGCAAGGCATGCTTCTCGTATGATAGTGGCTTGTGGATGCATAGTCGATAAAGGCCAGTTTTGCTTAGTATTCACCACGCGCTGTTAAGAAGACTTGGTGCTTAGCGCTATAGCTTTGCAAGGCTTGAACTCAAATTGATTTTCATCACGTGCTTAGAGAAATAAGGTCAGAAGTGATCTCTCCAACCATTCTTTATCAATTCTCTGTAAGCCTCAATAACTGTGGCTGGAAAGGAGAAGGAAAGAAGCCATCATCCCAAGACTCGCTGTGGATTTTATTCTTACTTTTATCCGGACTGACTCTAATCGTTATTTTTACTTTATTATGATACCGGGGAACTTCACAACTTTTAGAATAGAGTTTGGGCTTTGACTTATTACTTATTGTATTGTATGCACGGGTCTGTGGATATGAAGCTCTTAATCTTAGTTCTCTCTTGTGCTTCTGAATTTCCTTCCTTCTTCGCTAAAGCCCTTGCGATCACCGATGAAGCACTAGCTAATCTTTCAGCTTATTGATTAGATACTCGTTCGTGCACCCTACCGCTCCATGGGGTTCTCTCACTAGAAAGATCTTTGTTAGCTAAGGTATCATTCAATCAATTACCTTTGCCGTAAGGCCGCATAGTCGTAACGTAAGGCAGAGTCCTCTCAGGCGCCGAGGGCTTAGTCACCTCTTGCTTCTTTTAGAATGGAAGAAAATGGGCTTCAAGAGCTAGGGTGGCGACTCCTAAATCCATATATTCTTCGGGGAGATCATAGGCGAGAGCGAGCTTAGGTTGATGCGGAATAAGCAATTCTGACTAAATTCCACATGGGATGGTAAATGAAAACTATCATTCCAACGAGCCCTTAACGGCCTCTGATGCATAGGGAACATTATTCAACTTCACCACACCAAGCGAACAACAGAGAAAGCCCTCACTTGTGTCTAGTTCTTGATATGGAAGGTATGCTACTACTACTTCTACTGCAACAACTGACTCAACCCTCTCTACTAGTTCAATACCAGCCCTTTCTTTTTTGCAAATTTGTTATCAAAAGCTCATCCTTTCTTTGGTCTAAGGCAGAAGGTCCAGACGATGAGTCATTTGCAGGATCGGAATGAGCTTCCGCGCCTACCTGGAAACATGAATTTTCCCAAAAAGGAACTTTTAGCAGTGATCATCGCCCTCACAACAAAACCAATGATCAAAGAGTTCTGTATTTTTATTATGATTTTTCTTCGATTCTACTATCCCTCTTCATCGATCCTCCCCGATCCCGATCCCCCATTTGAAAATATCATAGGTTAGATAGGTTCTACTTGATACAACTGGCTATCCGCCCGAACTGGATGGAACCATTTCTCATCCACTACCGCGTCTAAGAGAGAGGCTCTTCGAGGAAAGCAGATCCACATCTCCTCTACTATCCGTTCCGACTAGCTTTCGTTCTCTTGTTCGTAGTCCATTTTCTTGATCCTACTTGCAACTAAACTTTGGAGCTAGATTGGGTTTCTGTTCCGTGTGCCTTAGTACAAGATCGAAAAGATTATTGCTGATAGGAAATTCCTTTGGCTAGATAGAGTGGTGGTTGTAAATCACTGTGTAGCCAGTCTTGGCTTAACTCAAGCGCTCCCATGCTTTCCGTTGGTCAACAACCAACTCACTATACTTCTTCACTACTCGTACAGACTTTCTGTCTGTCTGAAGGGAATAATTTTATATGAAGCAAACATTATGGAATTTCTAAACGAATTGCTATCACCCGTGGAGCCTTTTTTAAATCGAGGCTCCACTTTGAGTTCGAGCGAGACAATAACAGTACCGCAGGTTCCCCGAAATCCACCCCTTGAAATGGGAATAGCTTCTACTAAAAACCAGTCGAGTTTATTCGAAATTGACAATACAATCGTTGTCCTACCCCAAGTACATATACGAAATCTTATTAGATCTGCTAATATCGTGCATTATATAAGATCGTCTTCGGAAGCAGGAGTGCCCGGCGTCTCTCCTCAGACGATGCGCCTGGGAGGCCAGTCGGAGGCAGAGAAAACCAGTTCTTAAAATATCCTTTTTCTTAATCTTTTAAGTAATAATAATGATAAAATAGTTATATAAAATAATAATAATAATATAATAGTTGTATTAAAATAATAGTTATTATTATTATTAAATATAAAAGAAATAAAATGTTAACAATTCTGGGTAGGTTGCTGCCGCAGGCACAAAAAATTAACTCTATTTTGTTTTCACTCTTGAAATTGAACAAAAATTTGTTATTTGATTTAATCAATTTGAAAAAGAACTAAAATATAGTTATACATCAATTATTTTTCCAAAATTAGGAATCCTAATTCTCAATTCTAAAACCCATCCACCAAAATATAAATTCTAAATACTGAGAATCTTACGCATAAAGATTAGACTAACCTTAATTCAAATAATCCTTAGGCGTGATCCAGTTGCGCCTCTGCAAATTCACGCCTCGACCTTAGCTTTAGGACTAGAAAATTCCTTTTTGACGTGAAGTGAAAAAGAAGTCAGATGTCTCGTCTACAATCTATAACCTATTATTTATAGGGACAGGAATCTTAAAATTTATTATTATATCCTTAAGTTTCATAAAATATCATTAAGGCCCCAAAAATTATCTATATTAAATTCTAAACCCACTTGGGTATGGGTATTACATTCTACCCTCCTCAAAAGAAGTTTCGTCCTCGAAACTTAAACTTATCCCTAAGATAGAACCCATTCAAACCTAGCTCACACTCGTCATGAATATTTTCTTAAAATAACTACTCAAATAAACTCCAAGGTCTTACCATCGAAGTAATTAGACATATGGATCCAAATCTTAATTCTATTTAAATGTCAAAATCTTTGAAAACAAAAAATTTAGAAAGACAAAATTTCATATATAACAACTTATCAAGATTTTTTTTTCCTTAAAATTGACTAAGGTTTTTAAAATCCTTTTTGGTAAGACAAATAATCATTTGAAATCAATTTTGTAAAATAAAATGTGTTAGTATAATATCTTAATAATTCTATACACCTAATCCCAAAAATAAAATAACTCTCCAAGGGTCTTTTATTGGCCTAAAATGCATCCATTCTTAAAGAGGCTTTAATCAATACAACCTTGATATCACTAAATACCCAAACCTTCCAACTTACGTTCCAAAATTCTAAATCAAAATAAGGGTAATCCACCATTATTTTTATCCCTATGTATCCATAATAAACATATCACACGTAAAAATTCCAACATCATATCCTACAAATTGGCATCTAAATATGACCACAAATTAATTCAACTTCCAAATTCAAAGACCTTAAATTTTCCAAGCTGGTCAAATAACAATTTTTCTCTTATACTTCCATATAATTTTAACCTTATTTCTATTTAATAGATAAACAAATATAAGTAGAAATAAATTATCGAAACAATTCAAAATAAACATCTAAAACTCCAAAGATTAGCACCTCCGTCATTACTTAATTGTCACTTCCCATATCCCAATAATTCAATCATTCACCTAAATGTATTACACACCATTTATTTAAGTTCCACCAAAGTCTTATCATATTACTCACATAAACTAAAAATCTTAAACACCATTTATTTAAGTTCCACCAAAGTAGCCCTCACTCTCTATAGTATTCCAATATCATCACATTTGGGCCCACATCCTATCTAATTTAAACATTAGGGTCATAAACTTTTACATATCCCTACTAAAATCAAAATCCTATCTTATCCTCTTTTTCATCATCTAGCTTAACACATATACCCATGCTAGACGATCAATTGAAATCTTAATCATTATTGATCATGAACCTAAGCTCTGATATCACTAAATGTCACACCACGTATTAGGCTAAACCCAACACGTAAGGCTCAAAACTAATCATCTCAAATAAAGAAACTTCAAAAATAAGTAAATCAAAATGATTATTCATCTCAAACATCCTCAAAATAATATTCGAACACAAAAATATTCCCAACTTAAATATAAATAACATGGTCAAAAGCTTAAAGCCTCAATTCTACCAACTAAAGTTACCAAAATCTCAAATGCTAAACCAAAGTCAAGAAGTCTCCGCTAGCCTAAACCCGAACTAACGATACCTGCAAAATAGACATAAAGTAAGGAGTGAGCTACTCAAGCTCAGTAAGTGACTCAGTTACTTTCTCACCAATAAGAGCAAGTATATTTATATAATACTTAATAAAGTACATGCATTCATTCCGTCACATACCATCAACATCAGTCAAACATTATTCTCAAAATAAACAAATGGGTGTGGCAACCCAAAAGAAAAACTGTCTCTTTGCATGACCATACATGCATAATGGCTCAAATCTCTCAAAGTAGGAACAAGTACTGGATATCCAGCCTAACTTTATCCCAGTCAGGCAGGCCAAATAAGCATACATACATGACCTATCTATACACCGCACAGGTTGGTGACACGAGAACTAGTCCTCTATAGTGTAAGTGATTAATAAAAGCCTTAGACCAAACATATCATTCCTTCATACATATCATACAATTCATGCGGATAATACATATATAATTCAAAGTGCCACAATAAACAAAGAGAGATACACACATCAACATTGCCCGTCATATATTTTGTAACATAAAATACTTGTCGAAGAGTATAGGTACACAAGAAATCTTTTCTAAATATAAGTAAGGTCAAGAATCACTTACCTCGAAACCCCAACACTCAAATCGTCCAGATCCCAAAAGTATTTACCACCTTAAATTAAACAAAAGAAGATATAAATCTCTCTTAAAATCTACATCAATGCTATGAATGACTAGAATTCCTTAAGTCTAAATCCTAATAACCTAAATATTGTATTTAAATCTTAAGACATAGAATTAAATAATAAAAGAGAATAATTATTTTATGAAATTCAAATAATAATAATAATAACATGAGGTGGTGGACTGCATGTTGCAGCAGAGAAAGCCAATTCTTCAAATTTCCTTTTTCTTATTCTTTTAAATAATAATATTAATACAATAGTTATATAAAATAATAATAACATAATAGTTCTATTAAAACAATAATTATAATTAGAAAATATAAAGAAATAAAAAGTTAACAATTCAGGGACCGTTGCTGCCGTAGGCATCAAAAATTAAAATTCAGTTTTTTTATTTTTTCACTCTTGAAATTGAACAAAAAAAATTTCTTTGGTTTAATGAGTTTGAAAAAAAACGAAAATATAGTTACACATAAATTATTTATGCAAAATTAGGAATCCTATTTCTCAATTCTAAAACCCATCAACCAAAACATAAATTCTGAATACTGAAAATCTTACACATAAAGATTAGACTAACCTTAATTGAAATAAACCTTAGGCTTGATCCAGTTGCGTCTCTGCAAATTCACGCCTCAACCTTAGCTCTAGGATTAGAAAATTCCTTTTTGACGTGAAGTTGTTTCGTCTAGAATCTATAAACTATTATTTATCGGGGAATGGAATCTTAAAATTTATTATTATATCCTTAAGTTTTCTAAAATATCATTAAGGCCCCAAAATATATCTATATTAAATACTAAACCCACTTGGGTACGGGTATTACACTCGGAGGAAACTTTACATCATCTACACTTTATTGAGGAAAATGGTGAATAGAGACGTGTCTTGCTGATGGAACCACGCCCAATTCGACGGAGGAGAGCTGCACAACCGCTAGAGGAGGAACAAGAAGAGGAGGAGGATTCGATACGTGCTATGGAAACTGAGGGTGACATGCCTCGATATATGCCTTCCACCTTGTGGGAACTTCGGGATCTTCTGACCCGTGAATTCTTTCTTACCTTCGTGAGATTAGAGACACCCAAGTTCGGATGGAGCAACAATTGCACAGTCATCATGAGGAGTTTGTCGCTTACCAACAAGAGATAAAAACTCTTCTTGACTACCACGAGGAGCTCATCCACCAATTCCGAGATATGTGATTTCTTTACCTTTTTATAGTTTTTTTTCCATTTATTATGTTTTCCACTTTGTTTATGTGCTCACATGCTATCTTGTTAGTTTCATTTTTTTTCTTCTCTTTTATCCTAGTTAGTGTCTTTAGTTCATGCTTTATGCCTATTTGTCACATTGAGGACAATGTGTGCCTCAAGTTTGGTGAATGGTTGTCTTAAATGCGTTATGTGTTTTATTTTTATTTTTTTTGTTTTGAGCCAATGATATTTCTTATGCAAGTTTTAGACTATATGAGGAGTAGAAATACTTGTTTTAGACTATATATGAATCTTATGCATATGAAGTAGAAATACTTGATTTAAATCGTTTTGGCCATTCAAAAGTTCACGAAAATTGAGTATTTTATGACCATCATAAAGTGTTTGATAGCAATTATGTTTATTGTGTGATTTAAGGTCAATTTTTGTTATTTTTGCACACTAGAACTTGAATTCTCACATGCTTGAAGCAACATTCATGATTTGGTTGACTTGGGGATGACATAAGGCCTTCTTTGCTTCGCTTGAGCCTTTCTATGCCTAGCGTTATACATTATATCCCTAGTTCCATATTTGAGCTTTATATGAGAAATTATTCACTTTCTTTGATATTTAGCCTCTTTTAATTACCTTTCAACCTTATCTTACCATGTTCCATGTTCTTAAATGTTGATTTCTATGCTTTGGGAATTGATGGTAAATGTGGTGCTTTGTTAACTATTGAAGGTGAATAAAAGATGGAGGTTATTATGAGAACAAAGATGGGATATAACTTTTGAAAAGAATGTGGAGGACGTGGTATTAAAAATGGTGAGATGGAGCGTAAAACCCACTCACCCAGAAAAGGGAAAAGTCAAGAAAAGGGGGAGTTGAAATAGTGAAAGTCTTGTATGGTGAAAGGAAATCATGAACATGGTTTGATTCTAAATATTATCTTTATCTTTTGATATCCTTTTATCCTTCGTTTGTAGCCAACGCCCTAGCCTTACACTACAAGCTTAAATGTCCTATTCGACCCGAGTTGACTAATTTCTTAGATTTTGGTGGAAAGTGTGTGAATTTTCAAGTTTTTGGATGTGTTTAATGACTTAAGGTATTTTCTATCATAGGATGAGCTTGTTGTTGTCGACACTTATTATTGTGGTTTATTTTTAAAAGAAAAAAAACTTCAGTTTTGTGAAATTTTTGCTCTAAAAATAGTTTATATAGTCCTAATGATTTGGTTGGATGTTTTATGGAATTTTTGAAAGATTCTAGCACACTTGCACATGTTTTCAATTGGTGGAGGTATGTGAAATTGTTGAAACCATGGTGATTGATTGAGTACTAAGCTAGATAGAAATTCCATTTATGAGTTTTAACTTGTATCATGAGGCCATTTGTGTAACCGTCTTCGGGATTGGGTATTTAGTTGCATGATAGAAGAATGGGTTCAGAGTTATTTCTTTGTTTCTCTTGAGGACAAGCAAAGGTTTAAGTGTGGGGAATTTGATTTTACCATAAATTAACTATATTTTTATGTGTTTGGATATGTTAATTTTTTAAAATTATAGTAAATTTATGTGGTTTTGAGAATATTTTACTTCCCTATGCCATTCTTTTGTTTGTAGGAAAATTTGGAGCTAAAAAGAGGAGATTTGGAGCAAAAACGAAGAGAAAATGTTGAAGGAAGAGGCAAACCAGTCATCAAATGGTCACGCTTGGGTTAGAACTCATTTTTGACCAAGAACCGATCGAAGAACTGGTCATCAAACCGGTCATACTTCGGAAGCTTTCAGGATTCCTATTTTGATGTAATTTTCTTAGGTTTTTGTTTCCTCTTCTAAGTCCAACTTCAATTCTATTGTGATTAGGCTTTGTAGGCCTACAAATAGGTGTCTTTTCTATGTTTTAACACACAATTATCTAGCTTTGGATTATTATTGTCAAGATTGAAGAAGGAGAATTCATCAAGTTTCTCTTGGGAATCAATGAGTTTTTCTCTTCTCTTATCTATTCTATGTGTCTTATTTAATATGTCTTGTGAGGAGATTTCTTAGTTAGCAAGAACATGTGCTAGGTTTATATTTTTATGAGATCATGAGATTTTGTTCTTAAAGTTTCAATCTTACTGGGTATTTATGCAATTTCTAATTTTCATCTTATTAATTGTGTTCTATTAATTTTGACTGGCCATCTTAGTTGCTTTTGCATGATTATATTGCTAGGGGTTTAAATAGATCGCTTGATTGATAAATCCAACAGTAGCAACTATTTGTTTAATTGGGGTCCAGCTTTGGCTTAATTAAATAGATAGGGAATTGTGTAATTCAAATTATATATGATTAAATCCTTTTGATGGTATGTTATTTCATGTTGGTGATGCCTTAGATGTTTCATGCAATTTAATTGTTAACTTCATTCATGCTAGGTGAAAGGGTTAATTAATTAAATTAGGGGTTCAGTTTACACTTGTGTGAATTTAACCTAATTTTGTAAGGATAGGGACTTGTGGCGCTTACGGGGTTCTTAAATCAACTTTCCAAGTTAAGAGTTTTCTTATCAATGATTGATCCCATGAATTATAACCTAATACTTGTTTCTTGCTAGCATCTTTATCTTGACAAATCTTTTTCCAAAACTAGTTTTTGTTATCTTTCTTTTTGCCTACTTATACATTTAATTGAATTAGTTCTAATTAATCTCACAAACAATCAACTTTTCCCCCATTTATTGTTTCGTAAACTTTATTCTTAGGAATAACTATTCTCTGTGGGATTCGACCCTTACTTGTCCTAGCTATATTTGTTAGGAGAGGTTAGGAATTAATTTGCTTGTGTTGCGATACACGTGTCAAAGTCCATTAATGTGATATCACCTATGGTACATCAAAGTACACAGGGTTAGCTTCGCCAGACCACCAACCTATACTAATGTCATAGGTATTGTCCACACTATAACTGTAGTGGTATTTCTTCACTTTTCCTTTGATAGTATGTTTTAGAGAATAGCCTTTACACGGTCCTGTTAGTCAGGGAACCTACCTAATGACCAAGGTAAGTCGACATTGCCCTAATTAAAGGGCTGTATTGTGTTATGATCTTTGTTCGATGAACGACTTCCTTTCATTGATCGACCAAAAACAAAGTTGCTTATAAAGCTCTAGTAGTCTAATCCATTCTATGAATAACTACCTATCACTTAGACTTATCTGTTTAGATTATATGGACCTTTGCATAGTAATGTCATTGTGTATGGTAGAGAAAACGTTCATTCCAAAGAAATATATAGTCTCTTTTGGGCATAAACCCCAACAAACTCCCACTTGTATAAATAGAGACTATTTAGCTTGCCCTTACTCCTATATCATCTATGTGTCTTTTAAAGACCTTCTCCGCTAGAGACTTTGTGAACGGATATGCTAGATTCTTGTCAGAGGAAATTTTCTCTACCACTATCTCCTTATGGATGAAATCCCAAATAAGGTGATATTTCCTCTTTATGTGTTTTCCTCTCTGGTGGTTTCTAGGTTCTTTACATTCAGATACAACTGAACTATTATTACTTTACATAGCTAATGGTTTTTCCATATTTGGCACTACTTCAAGTTCTGTCATGAACTTCCAAGACCATACAACCTCCTTGGAAGCATCAGACGCTGCTACGCACTCTGCTTCCATGGTAGAATCAGCAATACAAGATTATTTGATACTTCTCCATGAAAGTGCAGCTCCCGACAAGGTGAAGACATATCCAGAAGTGGATTTTCTTTCATCCTTATCTGCCTAGAAGTAAGAATCTGCATAGCTAACTAGAATTAAGTCATCAACAAGAGTTGTACATTCTTTCCCACTTTCCAATGGAATACTCCATAGATCAAGAACATTTGAATCAACTATAGATAGAATTGTCGTAATCTCCCCATTTTCATCTAAAACAAAAAGAGAATATAGGCATTCAATAAGTATTAAGCTTATAACTCATAAAGGCCGTGTTTTTATTTGATATATTCTTTTAGGTTGCACATTTGCCTCTAGATCAATCAACATCTGTCCTATACCATGATATGGTACCATCTTACAAGAGCTAATGTGATGATGCAAATGAGATGTTCCATAACTTCTTCAAGCTTGCCCACAAGTGGAACCAACTTTATATTCTGTTTTGCACCCAATACATGTTGCCCTTTCAATCTCATCCAATCA
>JAKNRG010112069.1:0-10649 GCA_024706555.1 Mandevilla sanderi x Mandevilla atroviolacea | reverse complement strand
GTTCCTTCTTGATTACTAATCTAATATTTTCTTGGATGCTGAAGCTTAGTAAGGAATGTCCTTCTAACTGGATCTTTTAACACTTTCTTGAAACATGAATCTCATTCACAAAGGTCCTTTGGATGTTGAAAGTAGTCAATGGTTTTCGAGTTACTCTTTTAGGAACGAAAGTCCTTTGAAAATGTTTTTCTTGATGCTTATTCAACGAAATTCTGAAGAACGAATGTCACTTTGAATTCCGTTCTTGAAGGTCATTCTAGAACTTGTAAAAGGGTCGAATGTCATTAACAAATTTGCTATCTTGATTGTAATCGGAGGGTTCCTTGAATGTCGAATACTAGTAAGGAATATGGTTCTAAGTGGATCTTCCAAAGCTTTCTTGAAATTCGAATCTTCGTAAAAAATTCCTTTTCATTGTTAAACTACTCAAAGGTTTTCCAGTTAGTTTTCTAAGAATGAAAGTCATTAGAAAATGTTTTCCATGAAGGTTATTCAAAGTTTGGAATAAAGAAGGTGACTATGAATTTCATTCTTGACGCTCATTCTCATACTTTTGAAATGGAGGAATGTCATCAGCGAATATTCTATCTTGATTGTTACTCAAATATTTTCTTGAATGTTATTCATGAGTAAGGAATCTTGTTCTAAATTATTCTTTTAAAGCTTTCCTGAAAGTCGAATCTCATTCAAGAAGTGCTTTTGAAGGTGAAACTACTCGAAGCTTTTCCCGCCAGTTTAGTAAGAATTTAAGTCTTTAGAATATGTTTTTTTTAAGGTTATTCAAAGAAATTCTGAAAGAACTACTGAATTTCATTCCTGACTGGCCTTCTTGTAGTTTTGTGAAAGTCGAATGCCATTAGCGTATGTCCTTTCTTGATTGTTAATCAAATATATTCCCGAATTGCTGAATCTTTGTAAGGAATGTCCATTCACGTTTTCTTTTAACAGTATTTTGAAAGTCAAAGATCATTCAAAAAGTCGTTTTGGAGGTGAGAGTAGTTGAAGGTTTTATCGTCAGTTTCGTAAGAATGAAAGTCAGTTGAAAATGTTTTTCTTGAAGGTTATTCAAAGAAATTCTTCAAGAACAACTGAATTTTGTTCTTGACGCTCTTTCTCGTACTTTTAAAAATGTTGAATGCCATTAGTGAATGTCCTTTCTTGATTGTTTATTGAATATTTTCTTCAATTGTTGAATCATAGTAAGGAATGTCCTAACTTTTTCTTTTAACAATTTTTTTGAAAGTCGAAACTCATTCAAAAAGTCCTTTTTAAGGTGGAAGTACTCAAAGGTTCTTTCGTCAGTTTTGCAAGAATCAAAGTCAATTGTAAATGTTTTTTTCGAAGGTTATTCAAAGAAAGTTTTCAAGAACGAATATCACTCTGAATTTTGTTCCTGACACTCATTCCCTTACTTTTAAAAAGCTCGAATGTCATTTCCGAATTTTCTTTCTTGATTGTTAATTGAATATTTTTTGAATGCTAATTCTTAATAAGGAATGTCTTTCTAATTGGTTCTTTTAAAACACTCTAGAAAATGAAATCTCATTCATAAAGGTGCTTTTGAAGGCGAATGTACTGGAGGGTTTTTCTGTCTGTTTTTAAAGAAAGAAAATCATTACAAAATAGTTTTCTTGAAGGTTATTCAAAGAAATTCTTCAAGAAAAATTTTCAATCCTAATTTCGTTCTTCAAGTTCATTCTCATAAACTTAAAAGGGCCAAATATAATGATCAAATGTTCTTTCTTGGTTGCTAATCGAGTATTTTCCTGAATGCCGAACCTTAGTAAGGAATGTCCTAGTAACTAGATCTTTTAACACTTTTTTGAAAGACGAATCTTATTCACAAAGGTCCTTTGGAAGGTTAATGTAGTCGATGGTTTTCCAATTACTCTTTAAGGAACGAAAGTCTTTTAAAAATGTTTATCTTGATGGTTATTCAAAGAAATTCTGAAGAGCGAATGTCATTCTGAATTTCGTTCTGGAAGGTTATTCTAATACATGCAAAAGGGTCGAAGGTCATTAGCAAATGTTCTGTTTTGATTGTTAATCGGATGTTTTCTTTAATGCCGAATCTAACAAAGGAATATCGTTCTAACTGGCTCTTTTAAAGCTTTCTTGAAATTGAATCTTATTCACAAAGGTCCTTTGGAAGGTTAAACTACTCGAAGGTTTTCCAATTAGTTTTCGAAGAATGAATGTCATTAGAAAATGTTTTTCTTGAAGGTTATTCAAAGAAATTTTTGAAGAGCGAATGTGACTGTGAATTTCATTCTTGACACTCGTTCTCATGCTTTTAAAAAGGTGGAATGTCATCAACGAATATTCTCTCTTGATCGTTACTCAAATATTTTCTTCAATGTCGTTTATGAGTAAGGAATCCCGTTCTAACTTGTTCTTTTAACTCTTACCTGAAAGTCGAATCTCATCCAAAAAGTCCTTTTGAAGGTGAAACTACTCGAAGGTTTTCTCGTCAGTTTTGTAAGAATTTAAGTCATTAGAAAATGTTTCTCTTGAAGGTTATTCAATGAAATTCTTCAAGAACAACTAAATTTTGTTCCAAATGCTCCTTCTCGTACTTTCGAAAAGGTCAAATGCCATTAGCGTATGTCCTTTCTTGATTGTTAATCCAATAT
The DNA here is from genome assembly GCA_024706555.1 of Mandevilla sanderi x Mandevilla atroviolacea. NCBI lineage: Eukaryota > Viridiplantae > Streptophyta > Magnoliopsida > Gentianales > Apocynaceae > Mandevilla > Mandevilla sanderi x Mandevilla atroviolacea. Next base: position 8,016 of record JAKNRG010112069.1, on the reverse strand, counting down.
ATTCCGCAATTGCTGAATCTCGGTAAGGAATGTCCTTTCACGTTTTCTTTTAACAATTTTTTGAAAGTCGAATCTCATTCAAAAGTCCTTTTGATGGTGAAAGTAGTCGAATGTTTTCTCGTTAGTTTTGTTAGAATGGAAGTCATTTGAAATTTTTTTTTCTTGAAGGTTATTCAAATAAAATCTTCAAGAACAACTAAATTTTGTTCCAAATGCTCCTTGTCGTACTTTTAAAAGGGTTGAATGCCGTTAGGGAATGTCCGTTGTTGATTGTTAATCGAATATTTTCTTTCATTGATGAATCTCAGTAAGGAATGTCCTAACAGTTTTTTGAAACTCGCATCTCATTCAAAAAGTCCCTTTTAAGGTGAAAGCACTCAAAGGTTTTCCCGTAAGTTTTGTAATAATGAAAGTCATTTCACAATGTTTTTTTGCAGGTTATTCAATGAAAGTTTTAAGGAACGAATGTCCCGCTGAATTTCGTTCCTGACGCTCATTCTCATGCTTTTAAAAAGGTCGAATGTTGTTAGCGAATTTTCTTCCTTAATTGTTAATTGAATATTTTTTTGAATGCCGAATATGAGAAAGGAAGATCCTTCTAACTCGTTCTATTGACACTTTCTCGAAATCCGACTCTCATTCAAAAAGTCCTTTTGAATGTTAAACTACTCGAAGGATTTCCAGCTAGCTTTATAAGAATGAAAGCCATTAGAAAATATATTTCTTGGAGGTTATTCAAAGATATTCTTCAAGAACGAATGTCACTGTGAATTTCGTTCTTCATGCCTGTTCTCAAACTTTTAAAAACGTCGAATGTCATCACCGAAAATTCTTTCTGGATTGTAAATCTTATCTTTTCTTGAATGTTGAATCTCTGTATGGAATATCCTTCTAATTGTTTCGTTTAACACTTTTTGAAAACAAGAATCTCATTCACAGCAGTCCTTTTTAATGTGAAGGTTCTCGAAGATTTTCCCAATAGTTTTTCAGAATGAAAGTTAGTGTAAAAAGTTTTTCTTTCAGGTTATTCAAAGAAATTCATCAAGAACAAAAGTCACACTGAATTTCGTTCTTGAACATCATTCCAATACTTTTAAAAAGGTGGTATAACATTAGCAAATGTTCATTGTTGATAGTTAATCAAATATTTTCTTGAATGCCGAATATGGGTAAGGATTACCGGTCTAACTTGTTCTTTTAAAACTTTCTTGAATATCATATCTCATTCAAAAAGTCCTTTTGAAGGTGAGACTACTCAAAACTTTTCTCGTCAGTGATGTAAGAATTTTAAATCATTAGAAAATGATTTTCTTGAAGATAATCTAAGAAATTCAGCAAGAACAACTAAATTTCGTTCATGACGCTCCTTCTCGTACTTTTGGAAAGGTCTAATGCCATTAGCTTTTGTCCTTTCTGGATTGTTCATCGAATATATTCTCGAATATATTCCTATTCACTGGAACTTTCAACACTTTCATGAAATTTGAATCTCAATCAAAAAGTCTTTTTGAATGTTAAACTACTCGAAGGTTTTCCAATTAGTTTTCTAAGAATGAATGTCATTAGAAAATATTTTTCTTGAAGGTTATTCAAAGAAATTTTTGAACATTGAATGTGACTGTGAATTTCGTTCTTGACACAGATTCACATACTTTTAAAAAGGTGGAATGTCATTAGTGAATATTCAATCTTCATTGTTACTCAAATAAATTCTTGAATGTCGTTTCTGAGTAGGGAATCCCGTTCTAACATGTTCTTTCAACACTTTCCTGAATGACGAATCTTATTCAAAAAGTCCTTTTGAATGTGAAACTACTCGAAGGTTTTCCTTTCAATTTTGTAAGAATTTAAGTCATTAGAAAATGTTTATCTTGAAGGTTATTCAAAGAAATTCTGCAAGAACGACTGAATTTTGTTCCTGACGCTCTGTGTTGTACTTTTGAAAAGGTCAAATACCATTAGCGAATGTCCTTTCTTGATTGTTAATGGAATATTTTCTTCAATTGCTAAATCTCGGTAAAAATGTCCTTCTAACCTTTTCTTTTAACCGTTTTAAGAAAGTTCAATCTCATTCAAAACTTCTTTTGATGGTGAATGTAGTTGAATATTTTCCCTTTAGTTTTGTAAGAATAAAAGTCATTAGAAAATATTTTTCTTGATGGTTATTCAAATAAATTCTTCAAGAATGACTGAATTTTTTTCCTAGAGCTCCTTCTCGTACTTTTAAAAGGGTTCAATGCCATTAGCGAATGTCCTCTCTTGATTGCTAATCGAATATTTTCTTGATTTGATAGATATCTGTAAGAAAAGTCCTATCATTTTCTTTTAATAGTTTTTTGAAAGTCAAATCTCATTCAAAACGTCTTTTTAATGGTGAAAACACTTCAAGGTTTTCCCGTCCGTTTTGTAATAATGAAAGTCATTTCAAAATGTTCTTTTGAAGGTTATTTTAAGAAACTTTTCAAGAACGAATGTCCCTCTGAATTTCGTTCCAAGCTCTCATTTTCACACTTTTAAAAAGCTCGAATGCGGTTTGCAAAACTGCTTCTTCCTCGATTGTTAATCGAATATTTTTTTTGAATGCTAAGTCTTAGTAGGGAATGTCTTTCTAATTGGTCCTTTTAATACTCTCTAGAAAATCAAAGCTCATTCGCAAACATGCTTTTGAAGGTGAAAGGAGTCGACGGTTCTCCTATCAGTTTTTAAAGAAAGAAAGTTGTTACAAAATAGTTTTCTTGAAGGTTGTTCTAAGAAATTCTTCAAGAAAGAATGTCAATAATAATTTCGTTCTTGAAGCTCATTCTCATACTTTTGAAAAGGTCAAATATCATTAGCGAATGTTCTTTCTTGATTGCCAATCGAATATTTTATTGAATGCCGAACCTTAGTACGAAATGTCTTTCTAACTTGTTCTTTGAAAACTTTCTCGAAAGTTGATTCTCATTAACAAAGGTCATTTGGATGGTGAAAGTAGTCAATGGTTTTCCAGTTACTCTTTTAGAAACGGAAGTCATTTGAAAATGATTATCTTGAAGGTTATTCAACGAAATTTTGAAGAACGAATGTCACTCTGACTTTCGTTCTTGAAGCTCATTCTAATAGTTTTAAAATGTCCGAGTGTCATTAGCAAATGTTCTGTGTTGATTGTTAATCGGATATTCTTTTGAATGCCGAATTTGAGAAAGGAATATCCTTCTAACTCCTTCTGTTAGCACTTTCTTGAAATTCGAATCTCATTGAAAAAGTCCTTTTCAATGTTCAACTACTCGAATGATTTCCAATTAGCTTTATAAGAATGAAAGTCATTAGAAAATATTTTTCCTCGAGGTTATTCAAAGACGTTCTTCAAGAACGAATGTCACTGTGAATTTCGTTCTTGACTCTCATTCTCATACTTTTAAAATATCGAATGTAATCACCAAATATTCTTTCTATAATGTAAATCATATATTTTTTTGAATGTTGAATCTCTGTACGGAATATCACTCAAATTGTTTCGGTTAACACTTTCTGAAAACAAGAATCTCTGTCACAATAGTCCATTTTAAGGTGAACATTCTTGAAGAATTTCCCAACAGTTTTTTCAGAAGGAAAGTCAGTATAAAATGTTTTTCTTGTAGGTTATTCAAGGAAATTCATCAAGAACAAATGTCACAGTGAATTTCGTTCTTGAACCTCACTCTAATACTTTTAAAAAGGTCGAATATCATTAGCAAATGTTCATTGTTGATTGTTAGTGAAATATTTTTTTCAATACTGAATATGGTTAAGGATTACCCTTCTAACTTGTTCTTTTAACACTTTCTTGAAAAGTCGAATCTCATTGAAAAAGTCCTTTTGAAGGTCAAACTACGCAAAGGTTTTCTCGTCGGTTATATAAGAATTTTAAGTCGTTAGAAAAAAAATTTCTTGAAGGTTATTCTAAGAAATTTAGCAAGAACAACTGAATTTCGTTCTTGACGCTCCTTCTCGTACTTTTGAAAAGGTCGAATGCAATTAGCGAATGTCCTTTCTTGATTGTTAATCGAATATTTTCTTGAACTGCTGAATCCTGGTATGAAATGTCCTAACTTTTTCTTTTGACAGTTTTTTGAATGTCAAATCTCATTCAAAAGTCCTTTTGATGGTGAAACAAGTCGAACTGTTTCCACTCAGTTTTGTAATAATGAAAGTCAATTGAAAATGTTTATCTTGAAGGTTATTCAAATGAATTCTTAAAGAACGATTGAATTTTGTTCCTAACGCTCCTTATCGTACTTTTAAAAAGGTTGAACGCCATTAGCGAATGTCCATTCTTCATGGCTAATCAAATAGTTTCGTGAATTGTTGAATCTCTCTAAGGAATGTCCTAACTTTTTCTTTTAATAGTTTTTTTGGAAGTTGAATCCTATTCAAAAAGTCATTTTTAAGGTGGAAGTCCTCAAGGGTTCTCCCGTCACTTTTGTAAGAATCAAAGTCATTTGAAATTGTTTCTCTTAGAGGTTGTTCAAAGAAAGTTTTCAAGAAGGAATATCACTTTGAATTTCGTTCCTGACGCTCATTATCATACATTGAAAAAGCTTGAGTGTCATTACCGAATTTTCTTCCTTGATTGTTAATCGAATATTTTTTTGAATGTTGAATCTCTGTAATGACTGTCTTTCTAACTGGTTCTTTTGAAACTCTGTAGAAAATCAAATCTCATTCACAAAGGTGCTTTTGAAGGCGAATTACGCGAGGGTTTTTCTGTCTGTTTTTAAGGAATGGAAAGTAGTTACAAAATAATTTTCTTGAAGGTTATTCTAACCAATTCTTCAACAGCGAATGTGACTCCTAATTTCGTTCCTGAAGTTCATTCTCATACTTTTAGAAAGGACAAATATCATTATCGAATGTTCTTTCTTGATTGCTAATCGAATATTTTCTTGAATACCGAACCATAGTAGGGAATATCCTACTAACTGGATCTTTTAACAGTTTCTTGAAAGAAGAATCTCATTCACAAAGGTCCTTTGGAAGGTAAAACTAGTCGATGGTTTTCTAGTTACTCTTTTAGGAACGAAAGTCATTTGAAAATGTTTATCTTGATGGTTATTCAAAGAAATTCTGAAGAACGAATGTCACTCTGAATTTCGTTCTTTAAGGTCATTCTAATAGATATAAAAGGGTCGAGTGTCATGATCAAATGTTCTATCTCGATTGTTAATCAGATGTTTTCTTGAATGTCGAATATGACAAAGGAATATCCTTCTAACTGGTTCTTTTAAAGTTTCTTGAAATCCAAATCTCAATCAAAAAGTCTTTTTGAATGTTGAACTACTTGAAGGTTTTCCAGTTAGTTTTCTAAGAATGAATGTCATTAGAAAATGCTTTTCTTGAAGGTTATTCCAAGAAATTTTTGAAGATCGAATGTGACTGTGAATTTCGTTCTTGACGCTCATTCTCATACTTTTAGAAGGTGGAATGTCATCAGCGAATATTCTCTCTTGATTGTTACTCAAATATTTTCTTGACTATTGTTTATGAGTAAGGAATCCGTTCTAACTATTCTTTTAACACTTTCTTGAATTTCGAATCTCATTCAAAAAGTCCTTTAGAATGTGAAACTACTCGAAGGTTTCCCATCAGTTTTTGTAAAAATTTAAGTCATTAGAAAATGTTTCTCTTGAAGGTTATTCAAAGAAATTCTACAAGAACGACAAAATTTCGTTCCTTACACTCCTTGTCAAACTTTTGAAATGGCCGAATGCCATTAGCAAATGTCCTTTCTTGATTGATAATCGAATATTCTCTTCAATTGTTGAATCTCGGTAAGAAATGTCCTTCTAACTTTTCTTTTAGTATATTTTTGAAAGTTCGATCTCGTTCAAAACTCCTTTTGATTGTGAAAGTAGTCAAATGTTTTCCCTTTAGTTTTGTAAGAATGAACGTCATTTGCATATATTTTTCTTGAAGGTTATTCAAAAAAATTCTTCAACAACGACTGAATTTTTTTCCTAATGCTCCTTCTCGTACTTTTAAAAGGGTTGAATGCCATTAGGGAATGTCCTTTCTTGATTGTTAATCGAATATTTTCTTGAATTGATGATTCTCAGTAAGGAATGTCCTAACATTTTCTTTTAACAGGTTTTTGAAAGTCGAATCTCATTCAAAAAGTCCTTTTTAAAGTGAAAGTACTCAAAGGTTTTCCCGTCAGTTTTGTAAGAACGAATGTCATTTCAAAATGTTTTCTTAAAGGTTATTCAAAGAAATTTTTCAACAACGAATGTCCCTCTGAATTTCGTTCATGACGCTCATTATCATCTTTTAAAAAGATCGAATGTGGTTAGCGAATTTTCTTCCTTGATTGTTAATCGAATATTTTTTTGAATGCTGAATCTCAGTAAGGAATGTCATTCTAACTGGTTCTTTTAAAACTCTCTAGAAAATAAAATATCATTCACAAATAGGCTTTTGAAGGTGAAAGAAGTTTCTGTTCTCCTATAAGTTTTTAAAGAAAAAAAACCGTTACAAAATTATTTTCTTGAAAGTTATTCTAAGAAATTCTTCAAAAATGAATGTCACTCTAAATTTCGTTCTTGAAGCTCTTTCTCATAATTTTGAAAAGGTCAAATATTATTAGCGAATGTTCTTTCTTGATTGCTAACCGAATATTTTATTGAATGCCGATCCTTAGTGACGAATGTCGTTCTAACTTGTTCTTTTAACACATTCTAGAAAGCTGAATCACATACACACAGGTCTTTTGGAAGGTGAAAGTAGTCGATCGTTTTCCAGTTATTCTTTTGGGAATAAAAGTCATTTGAAAATGTTTATCTTCAAGGTTATTCAAACAACTTCTGAAGAACAAATGTCTCTCTGAATTCCATTCTTGAAGCTAATTCTACTAGTTGTAAAATGTCCGAGTGTCATTAGCAAATGTTCTGTGTTGATTGTTAATCGGATATTCTTTCGAATGCCGAATCTGAGAAAGGAATATCCTTCGAACTCGTTCTATTAACACTTTCTTGAAATTCGAATCTCATTCAAAAAGTCCTTTTGAATGTTAAACTACGCGAAGGATTTCTAGTTAGCTTTGTAAGAATGAAAGTCATTAGAAAATATTTTTCCTGGAGACTATTCAAAGACATTCTTCAAGAACGAATGTCACGGTGAATTTCGTTCTTGACACTCATTCTCATACTTTTAAAAACATCGAATGTCATCACCGAATATTGTTTCTATATTGTAAATCATATATTTTCTTGTGCTGAATCTTTGTATGGAAAATCCTTCTAATTGTTTCGGTTAACACATTCTGAAAAGAAGAATCTCATTCACAATAGTCCTTTTTAAGGTGAGCGTTCTCGAGGAATTTCCCAACAGTTTTTTTAGAACGAAAGTCAGTATAAAATGTTTTTCTTTCAGGTTATTCAAGGAAATTCATCAAGAACAAATGTCAAACTGAATTTCATTCTTCAACCTCATTCTAATACTTTTAAAAAGGTCGAATCTCATTAGCAAATGTTCATTGTTGATCGTTAATCAAATATTTTCTTGAATGCCGAAAATGGGTAAGGAATACCATTCTAACTTGTTGTTTTAACACTTTCTTGAAAGTCGAATATCATTCAAAAAGCCTTTTTGAAGGTCAAACTACGCAACGGTTTTCTCGTCGGTTATATAAGAATTTTAAGTCATTAGAAAAAAATTTCTTGAAGGTTATTCTAACAAATTTAGCAATAACAACTGAATTTAGTTCCCGACACTCCTTCTTCTACTTCTGAAAAAGTCGAATGCAATGACTTTTCTTGATTGTTAGTCGATTATTTTCTTGAATGGCTGAATCCCGGCATGAAACAACCTTCAGAATTTTTCTTTTAACAGTTTCTTGAAAGTCCAATCTTATTGAAAAGTCCTTTTGATGGTGAAAGTAGTAGAATGTTTTCCTGTCAGTTTTGTAAGAATGAAAGTCATTTGAAAATGTTTTTCTTGAAAATTATTCAAATAAATTCTTAAAGAACGACTGAATATTTTTTGTAACGCTCCTTATTATAC
>JAKNRG010112046.1:0-11740 GCA_024706555.1 Mandevilla sanderi x Mandevilla atroviolacea | reverse complement strand
CTTTTTATTCACTGAGCTTTTAGCTCATCCCCTTACTCACCATTGCAGATCAGAGTGGCGTAGCAGAAGCGAGAGCTATGAGAATAGCGGAATTGCTAAGTGATTTTGGACGAGTAGACGTTTGGTATATTTTGATTTTTGGGTTTTAATTTCATTGTCTTGAGATGTTTTGGTTTGGGGTTTGACGTTATACTTCGCTAATGAATCTAAAATGTTTATTTTATGTAAGAAGTCGGGAATTTGGTATTTTTCCTTTGGAAATAGACAAATTTACTTAGGGATTCGTAATGTTTGAGGCTTAGGACTTGTGAGGGAAGCCTTACAAATTTTATCGTGTCACGTGTCGGGTTCGGGCCCGGGTCGGGGTGTGACATTTAGAACAAAAGTTCACAAACTAATTAAGCATTCAAAAATGTCAACAAAGCCCAAGAGAAATCCCCTTGCTAGTGATCGTCTCATTATTTCCAACTTCCTCGTTTCCTCCTTGCTATTGCACACTTACCCTTGCTTTCTTCTCACCAATGCCGCTCTTTCTAGCCAGATCCCCTAGTGTCCGACGACCCTCTCACTTCAATGCATCAACCCATGGCAGATCTAACCCCAACTTTCAACCTACCCAGAACTACAATAAATTGAGAAAAAAGACCCAATTCTAGAAAGTTCTATAAGCAGCGAGCAATACCTGGAGCTTCAACTACCAAAAATTCCACCGCATGAAATCAAAATTCAAGCCCATCCTAATACCACCACAGCCAGATTAACCGAAAGAAAACACCCCACCTTTTATTTAAACATTAAGGAAAATATAGCTGTTATGATTTGAAGTCCAAATTTATTTCTTCTGTTTCTTAAAATTCTCTTAAAGTTTAAACGTACTGCTATTATTTCAAGATGTTCTACCGTTTCTCTTGCCGTAACTATCCTTCATCATCTACTGTTCTATTACTTTTTTTTTCCTTCAAATTTCATGATGAACGTGAAGCTTTCAAATAGTTTGAAGATCTGAGTTGGCAAAAAATGGAGGAATGAGTTGGCATTATTTGGTGACAGGAGCCTTCTTTTATTTATTACAATAGAGCTTGCTTTTATATATTATAATCAATTGTTGCCTCATGAATTGTTCTTGAAGCATGAGTAGAGGACTTCACCTCCTGTAATTACAACATAATACTCTCAATGCAACACTCCGTCTTCCCATGGACAAGGCAACAATTTTGGTCGAGGAAGGGTGATGTTGCTGAAACTCCTGGGTGAGAGTCTGAACCTGCAAGGACTATAAAGAGAACAAGGGTTGTTCCCAAGTCTCCCTCCGATGCTAAAGTTAGCAAAGATACTTAAATCTAGAGAGAGAAATATTGTGAGGAGTTAAAGCAACATACCTTTATTCTGAACAGTAGAGGTCTATTTATAGGCGTGAGTGAGATATGAGGAGGGTATTGGGCTTCGTGGGATGAGAGTCACTGGAGTTGGGCTGGACGGCCCATTGGGTAATGAAGGCCCAAGTGAATTATATGTAGTGTACATCATATGCCATTTCAAAAAATTAAGAAAAATTAAAAGAATTAAGAAATCAAAATGAGGAATGTATCTGATGTGCCGGGCCCTAATATTGCCGTTGTTGTTACTGGGCTCGGGCCTTTGTAATTATGTTGTCTTTGTCTCTTTTTTTTATTATTTTTTATCGAGTCGATCGAGATTGTCGGTCTTCATTTTTGCTATGGGCTATTGTATGGCGAGACTTGGGAGATGGCCGAGGTTGTATTACCTGAGCTCGAGGGTTACTTAACAGCCAAATGTGAAAGTGGCCGAGGTTGGGAAATAGTCGAGTTTGCACTGGCCGAGATTGAGCGTACTCAACTATCAAATGTGATAGACGTGTGATGGATAAATGGTATGTATTCAAATATATCTTAAAAATTGAGCGGAAAAGGTTAACTACGGTATGGTCGAAAGTGATATCCGAGAGTGAGATATCGATAAGGCCAACCTTCTGACAGTTTTGTTGTAAGTTAAATCAGTTTCAAATTTTGATAGGCATTAAGTATGAAAGCACATTATTCCAGGCGTGTGAGAGCACGCGCCAAGAGCATTAACTGCAAGTAATCATCATGTCCGTTTTAAATTTACATCTAACGGTTGGGAGGATTTGGGGGAAGGACGTGACCGTTAGATTTGCGGTCACGTCGATTAAGTGACGAAGTGAGGTGATGGTTAGCAATTTTGAAGGATTTCGAAAGGCAGGAATGGATATATATATATATTCGAGAGAGAGAGAGAGAGAGAGAGAGAGAGAAGGAAATAATTCCTTCACTTATCTGAAAATCGCCATTGTTCCTTGACTCTCACTGTTCCTCTTCTTCTTTGCAAAAAGCACAGATTTTCTTCCTCCTTTCTTCACATTCGCTGTAACTTGTGAAAGTTGTCCAGATTGCAAGTCGTTTTCCAGAAAAATAGCCATCGTTGGTTTGTATCCAGCCTTTTCTTACTCAAGATAAATCTTTTGTACTGTGTTAGCATTTGTTCATTACCAAGTTTTGCTGATATGGCTTCTTCTGCTGCAGGTATTGGCTTCGTTCTTTAGTATTTCTGAAAATTTGTGTGTTTAGATCTGAAAAAATGAATGGGATTGGGGGATAGGGAGTTTGATATTATGGTGGGGGTTCGAAAGTAATCAGGACCAGCCCCGTTTATGTGAGGAGAGCTCCTAATATGCCCCCCTCTTGGGTAATGTATTCTTGTGAGGATTTTCATGTAAACTTTCCTTTTGTAGACGAGAGTGATCAAAGTTTAGGGGAGAGATATGCTGAGTCGAGAGTGAGGTTGGAACCCTTTAGTGTAGACTTGACTGAATTGGCCTATGATGAAATAGCCCCTGGGAACTTAGCCCACTCTACTCAGGTCTCGGTAATGAATACCGAGACTAAATTAGAAAAATTGAGGGAAAAATATGACATCCCATTAGGCTATAGATTGACTCATGCGGCCGAGACTGACTGCATTAGTGTAGCCCCAGCTGGGCATTTGTCCTGTTACGAAGGCCAATTAAAGGTTGGCCTTAGGTTTCCCTTACATAATCTTTTGAGGACATACTTAGATATTTTCAGATTCAGCTAGGGCAGCTGAGCCCAAATATTATAAGAATGACCATAGGTTTTATTGTAGTCTGCCGAGCTTGCGGTGTGGCCATAAGTTTAGAGCTATGGCGTAAATTGTATATATCAGGACAAAAATACAAAAAAAGAGAAGGATAAGGGTTCTTCTATATCCAAAAAAGACCCAAGTCCATTAGTGTATGTGCAAGCCCTAGTATAGTACATGGATGGAATGAGGGCTTTCTTTATGTCCACCGTGGTAGTTTCGGGAGAAAGGGTTTAGTAAGGCCATGGACCCTTAGGAAGAAGTTGAATAACGCACCTCCAGGTATAGTACTCTGGTGAAGTTGGGCGAAGAGATATCCATTAGGGAAGAATGGGATCTCAAAACTTTGGAAGATGCGGGCTTGATTAGAAACAAGCCTTTTAATATGATACGATTATGTAAGAGTTTATTAAAAACAATCTATTCTTTTCATTTCTTGTGCATTTATTGTTAAGGTTTATAATATGTGTTTTATGCCACAGGAAAGAGATTGTTGGGGGCTATGATGGCCAAGAGTAAGGCTCGGGGAGCCGAACCCGTTAAGGTGAAGGAAACTGAAGTGTCAGCCGCTCCCGAGACTGCGGTCCCGATGATAATTGAAGCCTCCACTGAAAAATCACAACAAGGGCCGTTTCTGCTGAGCCCAGAGATGCTGAAGGTGAGAATGAGGTGGACTTTATCCCTTCAATATTTAAAGGTTATACACATGTATTTGAGGTTCCGAGTAATCGTAGTTACGGTTACTCGACAAGTACTCCCGGGGTATATTACTTACCAGGGAGAGATCTAACTGGCTCTATAGGGAAAAAGAAGAAAAACAAAAGGGCAGCTTGCCTATAAAGAAGGGTGGCCAAGGGGCAAGCAAAAAACCCAATGGCCAAAAAGGAGTCAGTATCAGGGAACCTGCTGAAGCTGAGGCCCCTCCTCTAGTCAGAGTAGAAGTCTCGGGGGAAGGGCAAGGAGGTCGTTCCCGAGACTGTTACTGTCCAAGATAGCTATAGTGAGGATATTGGGTGGCCGAGCAAGGTATTCGTGCCCCAGTGGCAATTGAAGGAAAATGACAAATTTGTGCGTCTCGACATTGTCTATGACTTTCTGGACCACTTTCAGACGGCTGGTGAGGTAAACCACTGTACCCACTGTCCGACAAGCATCTGGAGGACATGTTGGTAATGACGAAAGTGAGGGTAAGTGTTTTACCGTCTATTCAATTCGGTATTTTTCTAAGTATAGTTAAATATATAGTTAACTTGTCTAACTATTGGTGTTTATTATTGTAGAGTTTGAGTTTAGAAACGGAGCTGTTGCACCGTCATCTAAAGCAAAGAGAAAAACTTCTTGGTTTGAGGGAAGTTCAAGAGGGAAATATGGAGATTGAAGCGGTACTTGAATCAGCTCAGGCTCGTTTAGCGCAAGCTGAACTTGCCTTGGCTGAGACCAAGAAAGCTTTGGCTTAGTCTGAGCAAAGGAGGATTGAAAATGAGGAGCTATCCTATACTTTGGATGCTCAGGCACAATCCGCTATTGAAGCACTAGAAAGATCAGCCAAATTGCTGCAAGAATCGGAAAAGGAACTCGGGGTGTCCGAGGTTAAGGCGACTCTATTGCACAAAAAGTATTTGGATGAAAAGAACGCATGAATGAAGTGGCAGAAGGAATCAACGCGCTTGGTAAGGCGTTATGAAGATTCTGATGGACATCTGAACGAGGAAGTTCAAGAAGAGGTTTTGAGGGACTTCTTCAAAAGTGAAAGATGTCAGAATCTTTAGTTCCGGCTGTCCAAGCCTGTCATAGGAGCAACAATATAGCAAACTTTGGAATATGTCCGAGAGCATTACCCGGAGTTCCTGGTCCCGGAGGCATTGCAGAACTTTTATGAGAAAAAGGACAGAGTACTTCCCTTACCTTGGGAAGATGAATTTAAGATGAAAGAGGGTTGCAAGCCGTATCCTAGCCCTGAAGCCGTAGCTGATGAAGAAGAGGTGTCTCCCAAAAAGAAAGTGGAGGAGATTATTTCTGATACTTCTTCTGATTCGGAGAAGAACTTAGAGGATGATATTCGCCGAGTAGTGGCAGATAAATTGGCTGAGCTTGAAGAAAAGACCAAGGCCAGGGATGAAGATGCTACTGCTGCTATGAGAGCTGAGCCTTCCAGTGGAATCCCCAATACTCCCTCTTTCCCGGATTTGTAAACATGTATCTTTTGTCATCAATGTTTTATTTCTATTGTTAAGTTGAACAGTGTATATATACATTTTCGGTTGATAAGAGATTGGAAGATCCGTTCTAACACTTGTGTTTATTTTTTCTTTATGCTTTATTAGGTTCGATGAAAATCACCTTTATAGAAAAGGATAAAGAATGAACCAATCCGTAAACTTGATATAAGTTGAGTTTTAACCTGAAAGACTGAAGGAAAAAACATTGAAAATTGTAAAATGTTGAAGAGTGTAAGGGAATAAAAAAGGGGGATTTATTCCACTGTGAATTCACTCTCGGTATTAAAGAAATGTACTTGATTAAAGCATAAAGTTTATAGCAAACTGAGTGTAAATAAATATATGTCATTTACAATAAAAGAAGTACACAAACTTCCGCTTGGAAGAGGAAGACGTTTGAGAGAAAAATAAATCTAGGTATAGAATTTTCGAAGATTCATCCCATTCTAAGATCTTGCCAACATTCTTCCTTCTGATTCTTGTAACCAATAGCTCCCATTTGATAGTACTTTGGTGACGATTTATGGACCTTCCCAAGTAGCATCCAACTTTCGATTCGAATCTTGACGACTGACTTCATTCTTTCTCAACACCAAATCTCCCACCTGAAAAGTTATGGGTTTGACTCTTTTGTTATAATATTGTGCGATTTGCCTTTTGTAAATTGCTTCTTTCTAGGCAATGAGTCTTCTTGTTTCCTCGATTAGATTCAGATTTTCACTTAACTTTTGATCATTTGAAGCCTCATCAAAGTACTCGATTCTGAAAGAAGTACTGCTGATTTCAACTGGAATAACTGCATCGGTGCCAAAGCACAAGTGGAATGGAGACTCTTTTGTTCTGGTATTGGGTGTTGTTCTGTACGACCATAGCACGTTTGGGAGCTCATCTACCCATTTAGCCTTGGCCGAATCCAATCTTTTCTTGAGGCCTTGCAAGATAATTCTGTTGGCAACTTTAGCCAAACCATTTGTTTGAGGATGGGCTACATATGTGAATCTGTGGTCGATGTGTAATTCAGAACAAAATTTGGGAAATTCCTGTGAGTCAAATTGTATGCCATTGTCCGTGATGAGAATTTGGGGTATCCCGATTCTGGTGTTAACTTCTTCCCAAAAGAAATATTTTACCTTTTTAACGGTGATGGAGGCGAGAGGGCGAGCCTCTATCCATCTTGTGAAGTAATCAATTGCTACCACTAGAAATTCTCTTGCACCTATTGCTTTTGGGAATGGACCTAAAAGATCCATTCCCCATTGACAAAAAAGGATAAGATTACTTAGAGATTTCAACTCTGTAACAGGTAAATGATGGACATTATCATGCAATTGGCATTTTTGACATTTTTTGATGAAAGTGACAATGTCATTTTCCATGGTAGGCCAGAAATATCCAGCTCGCATGACTTTCCGAGTGAGACTTCTAGCTCCAATGTGGGATCCACAAATGCTTTCATGTATTTCACGGATTATGTAATTACCTTCATCTGGAGTGACACATTTTAACAAGGGCCAGGAGAAGGCTCGGCGGTATAGCTGGTGATCCATCAGAACATATCGAGATTCGAGAGGCAGTGGTCCGAATTTGTTTGGCCTCGTCATCTCCTTCGGATAGTTTTCCTTCGTGTATGTATTCTAAAATAGGGGTCATCCAATTATTGTTATTTGTAACGCACTGAATTTGTATTATATCGATAGATTTCTGATTCAGTGGTTCAATCCACAGGCCATCTATGTGTTTACCTTTGCTGATTTTAGAAACATAATCTGCTTCGGTGTTTTCTTTTCTTGAGACATGTTCCACCTGAATATTGTCAAATATGTTAAAAAGTTTCTGAGCTAAGTCAAGGTATTTTTGCAGATTTTCCTCTCGAGCTTCGTATTCTCCATTTACCTGCCCTACTACAACTTGGGAGTCCGATTTCACATGCAAATTTTTAATGTGTAAGTTCTTTGCCATTTGTAAACCTGCAAGAAATGCTTCATATTCGGATTCATTGTTGCTTATAGTAAAGTTATATTTTAGGGCATAATTGAATTTTATACCTTCGGGGCTGATGAGGATGAACCCGGCCCGCTTACTTTCAATCACTGCTGAACCATCAGTATATAATGTCCAGCAGTCCTGAAATGGTGAAAGTTTATTTCTTTCATCTGTATCACTTTTGGACTCGGGAACGGTACATTCGAGAACGAAGTCCGAAAGTACCTGTGCTTTCACATTCTTCCTAGGCAAATATTTGATATCAAATTCAGATAGCTCGATTGCCCATTTCGTGAGGCGGCCAGCCATGTCAGGATTATGCATGATCTGTCGAATAGGCACATTAGTGAGTACATGGATTGTGCGTGCCTGGAAATATGGGCGTAATTTTCTTGCAGTAATGGCCAATGCTAAGATATGTTTTTCAAGTGATGAATATCTTGTCTCAACATTTTGAAGTACATGGCTTGTGTAATATACTGGCTTAACATTGGGCTCTCAGTCAGCACACAAAACAGAACTCACGGCTTGAGAGGCTACCGAGAGGTACAATATTATTGTTTCACCCAATTTTGGTGAGACTAACAGTGAAGGTGAGGACAAATATTTTTTAATTTTTTCAAATACTTTATCACACTCTGGGGTCCATTCAAACCCTTTTGCGTTCTTTATTACCTGATAGAATGGGAGTGCTTTTTCTCCTGCTGTGGATAAGAATCGGCTGAGAGCTGCTATTCTACCAGTAAGTCTTTGTATTTCGCTTAGACTGCGGGGAGGATGCATCTCCAGGATAGCTTGTATCTTGGCTGGGTTGGCCTCAATTCCTCTTGCGACACCATAAAGTCGAGAAACTTACCCGCCTCAATGCCGCGCATTTCTTGGGATTCAGCTTCATATTGTAGTATCCCATGACTAAGAAAGCTTCCTCAAGATCGTCGAAGAATGTGTTGAATGTCTTTGACTTGATAAGTATATCATGGACATATGCTTCCATGTTCTTGCCAATTTGTTTGGTAAGCATTCGGTTTATCATGTCTTGAAAGTCAGCGTCGGCATTTTTCAGTCCAAATGGCTTGCGGGTGTAACAAAAAAAACCTTGAGGGGTAATGAAGGATGTTTTGACTTCATCTTCTCTTGCCATGAGTATTTGGTGATATCCCTTATGAGCATCAAGCAAGCATAATAAAGGGAACCCGGCGGTAGCATCGACTAATTGATCGATTCTCGGCATGAGAAATGGTTTCTTGGGGATGGCTTTGTTTATGGACTTAAAATCAATACAAACTCTCCATGAGCCATCTGGCTTGGGGACAGGTACTGGGTTGGCCAACCAGACTGGGAATTGAACGCGTCTGATTATACCTGCCTTCAACAATTCAGCTACTTCATTATTAATCGCTTCTTGTTTCTCAGCGCTTTGAGGTCTTTGTTTCTAGATAACTGGAGGATAATCAAGATCAACACCAAGCTTATGTTCGGTGAAGCTTCTTGGAATTGCCCCTAAGTCATGAAAAGACCATGCAAAGGTGTCTTGAAATTTTGCCAACAGTTCTATCAGATGATGTTTTATGCGTATTAGGAGGCTTTTTCCAACAGTAACTTTTCTTTCATTCCTCCAGCGGGTTCTATTCTTTTAGGTTCGTCCTGCACCTCTTCCTCATCCTTCTTATGCTTGATAGGTGTTTTGGCTATGGTGGCATGGTAACAAGTGTGACCGAGTTTGATATCACCTTTAATGATAAGTGACTGATTCTGGATGGCAGTGATAAGCTCGTTCTTGAAAGTGTTGACAATAGCCTGCATCATGTTGAGTCCCGGTCTTCCAAAGATAATGTTATAAGCAGAGGGATTATCAACGACTAAGAATTCGGCATGCTTCTTGATGGCCATGACCTTAGGGCCCCATTTCACAAGTAAGGAGATGGATCCGAGAGCATAAGTGACATCTCTAGAGAAGCCGATGAGAGGAAGTCTATGTGTTTTGATGTCAGAATCTTTGAGTCTCATCTTTTAAAAAGCTTCATAATTCAAAATGTTAGCTGAGCTTCCGGTGTCCACCAATATTCGTTTGACCCAACAATCCGCTATGAGCATGGATACTACTAAGGGGTAATCATTATGTACGACCACGGAATCTGTAATTCTTGGCCGTTTGTCTGGACGAACGTCACACTGAGAATACAAACCAGAGATTACATTTATTACTCTCGACTGAGGGTCTCGGTTGTTTGGTTTGGGCTCAGGTTGTTTGTGTTGTGGCTAGAGTGGCCGGACTTGCGTGACTGCTATAAAATCCTTCAGGTGGCCATTTTGGATGGCTGTTTCTATTTCCCGTTTTAGATGGTAGAAGTCGTCAGTGTGATGGCCAATCTCTTTGTGATAGAAGCAATATTTGGAGGCACTCCTCCTGTCCATTGGAGCCTGTAAAGGTCTGGATGGGGCCAGAATACCATAGCTTTCTACTTTGGTGAGGATAAGAGCGCGGGGAGCATTTAGGGGAGTGAAATTTGAATTTTGGGTTTGGCAAGGAGGCCTTTGGTTAGTATTGTGGAAGTTTTTGTTGTTAGGCTCGGGGCGTCTGTTTGGAAATTGTCTTGGTGGTTGTGTTTGGGTGTTTTGCGAGGGTAATGGTTGAGGGGGGATGGTGGCTTGAGAGTTATTTGAGGGTTGAGTGGGATGTTGATATCCTCCAGTTGAGAAATATCGGGGGACGAAAGGGCGGGATCCCGATGTTGATGGGAATCTTTTATTATCATCCTCTCTCCGAGGTTTCTTGGTTGGTCCTTTATGTTTGGCCTTCATGATCTCTTCTCTCTCTAGCTGTCGAAGGGTTTTTTTGGATTTTTCTAGCTCTTCACCTTTAATCCATTTACAAACCTTGCCAAGTAATTCAGTGGTGGACTTGGGTTGAAAAATGCCAAGTTTGTTGGAGTATATCCTGGGTCGTAAGCCATTACAAAATGCTTCTACATACATTTGTTCATCATTATCCTGTACTTGTAAGGCCTCATCATTGAACCATTTTAGAAACGCTGCCAGGGACTCATCCTTGAACTGACGAATGTTGAGTAAGTGTGTTCGCGGTTTCTTTTGTAGACGACTTCCCGCAAAGTGTTGAAGAAAAAAATGGCCGAGTTGTGAGAAAAAAGAGATGGAATTAGCTGGAATGGAGGCGAACCAATCAAGTGCTTGTCTAGAGAGGGTGCTTGCAAAGAACCTGCACAACAACATATCATCAGCGGCGTGCATGACCATCTAGGTGGTATAGTGTTTGAGGTGATCTTCAGGGTCTGTGGAACCCTTGTACTTGTCAATGATGGGCATTTTAAACCCAGTAGGAAAAGGGGCCAGCTGGTATTTTTCTGTTAGTGGATTGGATTCCAAGAGGTTCCACTGTTGTCTGGGAAGCTGGAATTTGGGCAAAACAAGCTTCATTTGCTCTTGTAACTTATCTACTTTATCCATGAGGTCAGGATCGGCCGGTTGAGAGGAACTTGGCAGGTGAGCAGATTTATGAGGGAGATGTGAAGGTATATTGGAAGATCCTTCGCCTTCGTCCTCCACTTGAAGCTTTGGCTTTGTATTGTGGCGCTCTTGTTTGAGCTTGAGGAATTGCTTGAATTAATCGATGAGAGTGGCCAGCAAATGGTGAACCTTGGGATCAGAGTCAGTTGGTTTAGATCGGATTGAGCCGTTAGAATTGGCGGGTCGATCTCGCTTCATATACCGATCAAAGGTGGAGCAGCCAACTTTGGCTGAGCCTTGAGGCATAGCACTGGCTCTTGAAGTGGATGAGAAGGGTTTGTCTTTGGATTTGGCCTCGGGCAGAGGAGGCTTGTGTAATTCAAGTGCAGGTGGAAAAGGTATTTTAGAGTGAGGGTGTCTTTCCTGATGAGGTGTGGCATCTAAGGGGCGAGGGGAAGAGACATGAGGAGTGTCCTCTCTCAAAGCACGAGGGCTGTGTGTCTAGTGCGAGCGATCATGGTAGAATGAGGAGAGAAGATGAAGGTAAATGTATAAGGTTTGATTTCGAGCTAAACACGGTGGGCGCCAAAATGATGCTGCTGAAACTCCTGGGTGAGAGTTCCAACCTGCAAGGACTTTGAAGAGAACAAGGGTTGTTCCCAAGTCTCCCTCCGATGCTAAAGTTAGCAAAGATACTTAAATCTAGAGAGAAATATTGTGAGGGGTTAAAGCAACGTACCTTTATTCTGAACAGTAGAGGTCTATTTATAGGCGTGAGCGAGATATGAGGAGGGTATTGGGCTTTGTGGGCCGAGAGTCACTTGGAGTTGAGCTAGACGGCCCATTGGGAAATGAAGGCCCAAGTGAATTATATTTAGTATGAAATTCATCAAACAAGATTCAAACTCAAAAATTATACTACCTTTCAATTATAC
>JAKNRG010112018.1:0-10124 GCA_024706555.1 Mandevilla sanderi x Mandevilla atroviolacea | reverse complement strand
GGAGAAAAGTGTACACGTTGCTATTGAGGAGTTAAATGCCAAGGTTTCTATTCTAGAAAGGGACAAAAATGATCTTGAGGGACATTTGAGAGGCACTACTAATGAACTTAGCAAAGTATCTGCCCTTCGTAACAATACTGATGGTACCATTCAAACTCTTGAGTTGTAACAAACTTTGCTGGTTGAAGATTTCAGTTTTGCTAATAGGAAAATTGATGAGTTGATTGAATATCACAAGATTCTTCAAGATGAAGCGAATTCTATCCAAGGTGAAGTGGCTCTCTTCAGAAGCTTCTTGGATGAAGAGGGGGATCTTAAGGGAGAGGTGGCATTTCACCCTAAAAAGGTGCAAGAGCTTGTGAAGATTTATGTTTCCAACCAGTTGCGATGCCTACATCGTTGTGTATGAAAAACTAAAAGTTGAATCCAAACCTTGTGGCTGATGATAATATGCATTCTTATCTGAATGACCTTGTTATTGTAAATAGGAGGCTTCCCTGGGAGTGCAGCAAACTTGTTCCTCTTCTACAGACTTATGGTTATGTTTATGCTCTTGGATTACCTTTTTCCTGGCAGGGTACCTCACTTATGGTCTCAAAGTTTCTAAGAAACTAAGGGACCACCAAAATCCTTCGAGGCAATCGTCCATGTAACTATTTACGTGATGAATAAGCTCTATTAGTTTGCTAGCAAAAACTCGTTACCTTAAAACTTCTCTTTGATTTCTTGAATTTTACTGATTTTTCAAAGCTCTAACCCCAACACTCAATCTAACATGGATATGGCAAATGAGGTAGAGGAAAGGATGATGCTCCCTTGATCCAAAAAAGCTCTTCTCCAAGGTGAAGATTTGCATACGTAATAGACTTTTATGGTTTTTCAAAACCTTGGATATTTGCCTTTAGAAGGCCTCTTTTATTCTTACACAATTACTCTTGTGGTATTATATAATGATGAGTAGTTTGTAAATGTTATTTCTGCCTATCTTTGCTATTTTAATATTATCATATAGGATATAAAGGATAGTTATTGAGGGATATATCGTCCTTGATTTTATCATCTGCCTTAAGGGCCATTTCTGCATATATTGACATCTTTATGCATGTTTTAGACCCTATTTGCTTTACGATCATGATATGAATTCGGACTAGACAAGTCTATTTATGATATGTATTCCTTTGTACCGTTTCACTGTTTTCGGGTCTCGTGGACTTGTGCTCACTTCCTTTTTTCATTATGTTGAGCTTTGGTCATATAAGCTTGAGTTTAACTTTAGCCATTACGGATAAAATCCAAGCTATCAATTATTTTTAGCTTCGAGTGGCAAAGTGACCTTAGCCTTAATTTATAATTGCATGTGATTATAGTGCTCTAAGATAAGGAAGCCATTCAATTACTAAAAAGAAATAAAGAGAAATTCTCATTCAGAAAATAATAAATTCCAAAAAGGTAGTAATAGAGTGATAACAACTACTTGTTTTAGGCATAAAACATCTTGATATGAATTGCATTCCATGGTCAAAGAAGCACACAGCCTTCTTCATCTGCTATCTGATAGTTCCCATTCTTATGAACTTTGAGAATCATATAGGGTCCCTCCCAATTTTTATCCAATTTTCCTAATTGGCCTTGTTTGATTGCATCAGCCTGCTTCAATACAAGGTCACCTTCTATGAAAGTTTTTATCTGGACCCTTTTGTTATAGTAAGCAATTTCCTTCTTGTTGTACAACTTGACGTTATCTAAAGCTATCTCCCTTTTTCTTCAAAAGGTCTAGGTCTGCCCTCCAAACTTCTTCATTCTAAATTGAGTTATAGTGATGTTCCAAATATCAGTGTGGACGTCCTTGGACTATCTGTTTGGTCAGAAATGGGTTCGCTGCTTAGAGAACCTGAAAGAAAAGAAACAAGGAAAGGTGTCCGGACCTCCTCTGATGTTTAAGTCAAAGTTTGAGTGTTCTCACAATGCAAAGCAGAGAGCATTTGGTTTTTTGGGGGGTTGGATCTCTTACATGAAAGAGGAAGGAAAAAGACTATATCTTCTCCTCCCTTCTTCTCTCCCCGTATCAGTCCATCAAGGCAGAATATCACTTGTCCTCTCGGAGCTCGACACATGGAAAGCAGCATTTAATGTTCTGGTCAGTCACCAGTCTGATTGCGGGTTAGGCACGTCCCGTTGCGTGCTCCTCCACAATGAGGTTGTCAGAAATCTTTTTTCCAAACAGCCTTCTTTGCCTCTTTGTTGCCCCTTACTCTTCCAAGGTAGACTTCCTTTTGGGCCTCCCTTGTACGGCATTTGTTGGGCTTCGAACCAAGAGTATTTCTCTGGCCCTTTAGGAATGATCCAACTGGGCTCATTATATCCTCTTTTCTTTTCCATATTAGGCCTTGTCCCTTCAGTGGCCCCCTGGGCTGAGGGAGGGACCTCTCGTCCTTCCTCGGCCCAGAAGTTTTAGCCTTGGGACATTTATTGACACCTTTCCTGGGGAGGCTTTGTGTTTATTTACTTTGATTTCGATTTGCAAGAGTGCTGCACTCCGAGGATCTCGTTCGAAGACTCAAGGATGGGAGACAAGCCAAATACACTAGGCTTGATGGGGCTCAGCTGTAGAAGAAGCGATCTAGACCCTTGTTTCAAAGACTCAGCCTTCAGAGGAGATGGAGGAGGGACTGATCTTCAATCGTAGAAAGAAGGGAGCTGAGGATCCTACTGGTGCAGTGGAGATTTCCTCTGTTTCATCCAATCCCACTCTTGCCAAATCGCCTAGGGGCTTAAGATCCAGAAGGAAGTCATGGCCATTCCGAAGAGGAACTCTTGGGGATGATTGCTACTGGGGCTTCCAAGGCGAGTTCCTTCCTGACCCTAGGAATCTGTTGACCGAGGTCAAGTTCCTTCTTGACTCTAGGAACCTGTTGACCGAGGGAGAGTTCCTTCTTGACTCTAGGAACCTGTTGACCGAGGGCGATTTCCTGGAGGCCGCACGAGATGTAGCGAGTTCCTACTTCGCCTGGGGCAGCTCATATAATTCGCCAAGTCTACGGTTATTATGATCCCGCTCAACTCGCCAAGTGATTCTCCTCTCCATTCTCAGGCCCATCTGTGCGGGCTGGCCATTGCTTCGTTCCTTTCACCCCCAAGGAGCTGTTGAATCAGCTCAACAAGGGGGCGGGGAAGCGGAGGTGGATTGCTCCCATTGTACAGAATCTTGACTTTTATGGCGAGTACGTGGAGCAGCTCATAACGTCTACCTCTCAGCCGAACTCGGACTCAAACTCGACTCTAGGAGGGCAAGAGGTGGCCAAGTTTCCTCTGTCCAGGAGAGTTGAGCTGGATGAACAGGATGCTCCCTCAGCTGACGATCATGCAACATCCATAGAGGCTCCTGCTGTTGAGGGAGGCCAAGAAGAAGAAGGCAAGGATCCCCTTTCTGACTTTTTGTAATTTTGGCCCTTTAATGGCCTTTGTACGACTTTTCTGTTGATCCATGTACAATGCTAACATCTCAGAATATTCTGTTCTTTTATTTGCCAAACTCCAAATTTGCATAACAACATAATCAAGATTGATTGGCCAATATTGAGTCTTAAGAACAGGTTATATTGATCTATAAAACTTGGCAAAGCAAGACTGCAGGAATAGGCTATGCTGATTTTGAACATTGTTTACCCATAGTATTTTTTCAAATGATTAGAATGCCAAGGATCGCCTAACCGTTTTCCGTCGGGTCGCTCGAGGATGAAGGTACCTTCCTTGTAGGGTCCCTCCCAATTGGGGGCGAGTTCCCTCTGTCTTGCTTTTGTCCTGTGGCCTCGACTTTCCTAAGTACCCAATCTCCAACTTTGAGGTTTTTGAGTCGCATTCTCCGGTCGTGGTGGTCTTTCATCTTGCCTTTTGCCTTTTCCATCCGGACTCGAGCATCAATTCTCCTATCTTCCAGGAGGTCAAGATCCTCTAGGCGGCTACGATGGTTGTTGTCTTCGTGGAACTCGAAAACTCGCAAGGTCAAGATGGCGGGTTTCGCCGGGCGACCGCTTTTGCAAAATATACCAACGCGAATGGGGTTTCTCCTGTTGGCCCCCTGGTCGAAGTCCGGATGGAGCACAAGGATGCATGCAATTCGTGTGCCCATTTTCTTGCCTTGCCGTCGATTGCCTTCTTTAAGGACGTTATCACTAACCTATTTGCTACCTCAGCTTGCCCATTTCCTTGGGGGTGAGCGACCGAAGATTTCCAATGTTTTATCCCCAATCTTTCACATTCCCCTGAGAATTTTGAGGCAAACTGGACCACGTGATCGGTGAAGACGGCTCTAGGGAGTCCATAACGACACAGCACTTGATCGTGGAAAAAGTTGAGCACGTTTTCTTCGGAGGGATGGACCAAAGCTTTCGCCTCTATCCATTTGGAGAAGTATTCCAGGCCGCCTCCGCCCTTAGAAATTTTCCCATCATGTCCATTCCCCATAAATCGAAAAGTCAGGTGGGGATCAGCAGCATCTGCTGGACAGAAGGAAGTCTTCGAATATCACCGTATTCTTGGCACTTTTGGCACCTCCTAACCAGTTGCTCGGCGTCCCTCCTCAAGGATGGCCAGCAATATCCTAAGCATAGGTTCCTTTCCACCAGGGACCTCACTCCTAGGTGTCCTCCGCATACTCCCTCATTGACTTCTTCCAACAGGGGGAGTGTCATCTCAGGCTGGACGCACCTCTGGAGGGGTTTTGAAAAAGATCATCTGTATAGCTCCCCGTTGCTGATCACGTACCTGACTGATCTCTTCTTGATCAACCTGGCCTCTTTAGGGTCGTCGGGAAAGTCGCCCTTTTCTAGGTAAGACTTGAAGAGATCGACCCAAGTGACTTCCTGGGTGTTCAAGATCAGGTGGTCCCCTTGATGGAGTAACGGGGACCTCTTGGACTTCCACTTCTTCCCACGCGCTTGGGGGGTGGGTTGATGCCATTTGGGAGAGGTAGTCCGCTCGGCCATTTTCTTCCCTGGCAATTTTTCGATGATGCAGTTTCGGTGTCTGGCTATCCACTCCTTTGCTATATTTCGGTATTGTTCGAGGGAGAGCTCGTTGGCCTGGAACTCGCCCTGCACTTGGCTTACTACCACCTAGGAATCATTTTGCTCCCGTACCTCCTAGATTCCTAAGGCATGAGTCTATTTATCAGGGCCTCGTATTCTGATGCAGAGAAGTCAATTTCAAAGCTTTCTCCAACATTATGTCCCCACTTGGTGAAGTGATGACGAGTCCAGCTCCTCGACATGTTTGGTTGCAAGCGTCGTCTGCCATGACGACCCAAGATTTACTTGAGTCAACCAACAGAGGTCTTACCCTCTCGCATTCGACAAGGCCGAGTTCGCTGAAGGATGTCTCCGCGAGGAAGTCAGCCAGAGCTTGTGCTTTAATGGCCTTCCTTGATTGGAAATCAATGTCGTAGCCGCTTAGCTCTATAGCCCATTTACGCATCCTGCCTGAAATATTGAGCTTATGGAATACTTGTTTTAAGGGCAAATGGCTTAAAAAGACTATACAGTGGGATTCAAAATAAGCTCGTAACTTCTGAGTTGCAACAACAAGGGAATAAGCTAACTGTTCCGCATTTGTATAACGTGATTCTGCCTCATTAAGGGCCTTACTTACATAATATACGGGGATTTGAGCAGGACCCTCTTATCTAACTAGAACGACTGAAACTGCTGAGTCAGCTGCTGCTAGATATATATACGGAACTTCTCCCTCTTTTGACTGTCCTAATAAGGGGAGTTTTTCCAAACACTCCATCATCTCCTCCCAGGCCTTGCTGCATTCCTCGGTCCACTGGGAGTCTTTTCCAGCTGGCTTCAGAGCTTTGAAGAATGGTAGGCTTCTCTCTGCTGATTTGGCGGTGAACCTCCCAAGTGAGGCGATGCAGCCATTCATTCTCTGGATGTCTTTGATACATCTGGGTTCCTTCAGGTCCATCATGGCAGCTATCTTCAATGGATTTGCTTCAATTCCTCGGTTGGTGACAATAAAACCAAGGAACTTCCCAGCCTCCATTCCAAAAATGCATTTTTCCGGGTTGAGTTTCATATGCTGGAAGTCCAGATTGTCAAAGGCTTCTTTTAAGTCAGCAAAGTGGTCGCCATTCTTGGTTTTTACCACCATGACATCTATGTACACCTCCAAGTTCTTCTCGATCTGTTCTTTGAAAATTGCGCTCACCAAACGTTGATACGTGGCCCCCGCGTTTTTTAATCCAAACGGCGTCACGTTGTAGTAGTGTGTGGCTCCCGCTGCTCTTAAGGAGGTATGGACGTGATCTTTTGGGTCTAGCTGCACCTAGTGGTTTCCAAAGAATGCATCTAGGAAACTTAGCAGTTTATTCCCAACTGTGGCATCCACTGTCATGTCAATTTTGGGCAAGGGGAAGCAGTCCTTGGGACAAGCTTATTCAGGTCTGTGAAGTCTACACACATCCTCCATTTATTGTTGGCCTTCTTTACCAACACCAAGTTGGCTAGCCATGTTGGGAATTGGACTTCACTTATGAAACTAGCCTGCTGAAGTTTTCTACTTCCTATTTGGCTACGGCCTCTTTCTCTGGACTGGTTTTCCTTGGCCTCTGCTGAATTGGACATCTGGTGGGGTCAATATTTAGTTGATGTATCATGGTCTCCTCCTTGACCCATGGCATTTGCCTCATGTCCCAAGCTAATACGTCCTGCCGTTGCTGAAGGAATTGAACGAGTTCCTCCTTTTCCTTTACTGGGAGAGTGAAACTCACCCTAACCTTTTGTCCCGGGGCGAGTTCGACTTCCTCCGGATTTAGCTTGGTCGGGATGCTTTTTTACCGAGATGTCATCTTGCCCTCTTAGTTCGCGGGGCACCTTCCCGTTGGAGGCGTCCTCAATCACCCCGATATGCATTGGTTCAAGATGGGCTTTAGGCTGCCTTTCGATCCTTTTCTAGGCCATCTGATATTGCAAGAGGTGACAGGGATTGCTTTCAACCGATGCAACTCCCCCCATCGTAAGGAATTTTACCCTTTGATGGGGCAGGGATGCTACTATTTCGAACTTGTCCTGCAAGGGACATCCCAAAATTGCATTGTATGAAGAATTCAAATCAAGGACCAGGAAACGTACCTTTTTTGTCCACTGGATGGGTTCTTCACCCAAGGCGACATCCAGGTCGATGGTACCTTTGACGTCCATCTTGTGATTGGTGAATCCTTCCAGCTGGCCGTTGTAAGGAGTGAGGTACGCATCCGGGAGCCCCATTTCCTTGTAATAGGAGTAGTATAGTACGTCCTTGGAAGCCCCCGTGTCCATCAAAATCCTCCTCACTCTGCACCAAGTGGCCTGGTTGGCTATTACTGCCTCAATAGACAGGGGGTGACTTCTCACTTCTAAGCTGTGATGCAGCTCTCTCTAGTGGAATGTGATGCCCCTATCCTCGTCGTAGGTCTTCGTCACAACCATCACTTGGTTGATGGTGTGGATCTGTCTGTGCAGCTGAGTCATGGAGGGGGAATAAGCCAAGATAACGCTTATTACCCTCTCCTCAGCTTGGCTTCTGGCTGAGCCTGCCTGGCCCCCTGCCCGGAAGTCGGCCAAATGCCCCTGCTTTATTAACCTCTCTATTGTGTGCAATGTTCTGTGAGGTGGCCATGGTCTTTGTAGAAGGCACAATACTTACCCTTGTCCCTCCATCCTTGATTATCCGGCCTTAGGGGTTTGGGTCTTATACTCGGTGCTGTTCCTAATTATGGTGATCAAGTACGATCTCGGAGCGGTTAGGGTATGAAGGTTTCAGTCCTCCTGGTTCTGTTTTTGTCCTCTCCTTTATTCTCAACCTTTTGGCTGGGTTTGGGCTTCCTCTCTGATGGCCCTTGGAAGATTCTGCGATGCCTAGCCACATTCAGCATGTCATTTACCGATTTCGGCCTACTCACGTTGAACTCGGCCGTGAGGGGCACGAACGAGATCCCTCCTATGAAGAGATCTCATCATACAGCTTTTTGAAGAGATCAACAAAGG
This sequence comes from Mandevilla sanderi x Mandevilla atroviolacea, assembly GCA_024706555.1. Classification (NCBI taxonomy): domain Eukaryota; kingdom Viridiplantae; phylum Streptophyta; class Magnoliopsida; order Gentianales; family Apocynaceae; genus Mandevilla; species Mandevilla sanderi x Mandevilla atroviolacea. The sequence goes on along the minus strand of JAKNRG010112018.1, from coordinate 2,097 downwards.
CCATCAGGGATTCTCCTGCCCTCTGCTTGGTGTTGACCAAATCGGCTTGGCTCTTGGGCAAGTTGCCTGCCATGCCGAACCTGGACATGAACTTCCTTTTGAGTTCTTTCCAGCTATTTATTGATTCTCTCCTCAGGTTGGAGAACTAACTCATTGCCTTCTCTCCTAGCGTTCCTGGGAAGGCCTCATCAGGGTTGATCATGCTTATCATTACCTCGTACCTGCAAATATGATCAAGGGGCTTACCCTTCCCTGTGTATTATGGTGAACTGGGTGAGTTTGAGCTTGGAACTAGCTGTGGATTCCCTTATCCAGCGGATAAAGGGGCTTCCATGCAGCCTAACGGACAAGCGAGCGGATCTACTTCGGCTTCTTGATCGATCCCTCCTAGATGATCCTTTAGAAAGCCTAAAAGATCCCTCCCCATGCATGCATGTGGATCTCCTTTGGTGGGTCTTTCCTCTTTCAACTTTGAGGCAGGATTCACCTACCTAACTGGTTGTCTTGGCTAGGGGGGGCGTTGTCCTCCAGTTTGCCTTGGTGGCACCGCAGGTTGAGGCAGAGGTATGTTGTCTTGACGAACCTCTGCTGAGACAGCAGGAACAGCTTGGGGATAGGTCCTCTCTGATGCAATGGAGGAGTCTACCACTAGTGGTGGCAAATACTGGCCCACTACGGCCATTCTTTGGCTGAGGGTCATCTATTCCCTCATCAGCTGGTTTTCTTCCCTCTGCTTTTGGAGTTTCGACGTAGTAGCATCCTCTGCAGGCAATTGAGATGGTTGGGCTTCAGACTTGGAACTTTGCTGGTTAAGGCGGGTCCTCAGGTCCTGGTCTCCCAGATTCAGCCTTTGTTTGGTGGGTCTGCGCCTCTCCTCCCCAGCTGGGGTCATAAAGTCAAGCAGGGATGACTGCTTGTGTCGAGGGGCAGTTGCCGGGGCCGATGGTCCGTCAGTTGCAGACCTGCTTGGGTCTGATGAGTTTTGGCTTTGCACGATCGGCAGTTTACTCATCGTTCACTCTTATCAATAATGAAAAGAAGATTGTGGGATGGCTTTCTAATCATTCCCGTTAACGGAACCAAACTGATGTTGCAAATATCAGTGTGGACGTCAGAAATGGGTTCGCTGCTTGGAGAACTTGAAAGAAAAGAAACAAGGAAAGGTGTCCGGAGGTTTGCTTCGGGAACCTCCTCCGATACTTAAGTAAGAGTTTGAGTGTTCTCACAATGCAGAGTAGAGAGTATTCAGTTTTTTTGGGGTTGGATCTCTTACCCAAAGGAGGAAGGAAAAAGATTATATCTTCTCCTCCCTTCTTCTCTCCCCATATCAGTCCGTTAGGGTAGAATATCATTTGTCCCCTTGGAGCTCGACACGTGGAAAGCAGCATTTAATGTTCGGGTCAGTCACCAGTTTGATTGCGGGCTAGGCACGTCCCCTTTGAGTGTTCTTCCGCAATGAGGCTGTCGGAAATCTTTTTTCCAAATAGCCTTCTTTGCCTCTTTGTTTCCCTTTACTCTTCCGGGGTGGACTTCCTTGAGGGCCTCCCTTGTTCGGCGTTTGTTGGGCTTCGAACCAAGGGTATTTCTCGGACCCTTTAGGAATAATCCAACTGGGCTCATTATATCCTCTTTTCTTTTCCAGATTGAGCCTTGTCCCTTCATATAGGTTAACATTTGAAAGGTGGGAGAACCAATTTCTGCTAGTAGAACTACCTCAATCCCAAAACAAAGGCTAAAAGGGGTCTCACTAGTGGTCGTCCTAGAAGTAGTCATTAAGACCATAAAATTTGGGTAGTTTCTTCTGGCTAACCTCCATTATTTCCTTATATTCGTACTTTTGTTAGCCTTTTCTTTATTACTTCTACCATTGTTGAATTCGTGGCCTAGACCAATTCATATGCTTGTGATTGCGCTACAGAGGTTAGTCATTGTTCAATTCTTAAGTTTTCACAGAATGTCTTGAATGGGTCACCTACAAACTGACTGACATTGTCTGATATTATTGCCCTTGGTATAACAAACTTGCAAATTATATTACACCATACAAAAGATTGAATCTTCTTTCTCGTAATATTTCCCTCTGGTTCTGCTTCAACC
>JAKNRG010111763.1:0-10210 GCA_024706555.1 Mandevilla sanderi x Mandevilla atroviolacea | reverse complement strand
ACTGGAAGATAAGGTCTAGAAGAGTAGGGTAGCTGATTTGAACTTTGATCATTATCTTGGTAAAAATTCTAAGGGTTGAGGCTCTATAAAATGACCAAATACCCTGCTATCAAATAGCAATATTTTGTCATTTAAACATCTTCATGTATCCCTAGTGGAATGACAGTTATACCCTCTACGTGACACCCACTATTGAGCATAGGTCGATTGTACTATCAGTTTCTCAATAGCATCTTTCACCCTAGATATCTCGGCTCGTTCCATTAAGCTCACAATGAATATTCGCCGAGGCCTCGGGCTCAGTGAACATAATTAGAACCAATCTCAAGGGGGCGATCTCCACCTTATAAATGAGATGGCATAAAACTCTCTTGTCTAGGTTTGTCTTAACTAACTAAGTCCAAGCACCAACGTACGAGGCTACTGATCTCCATAAAGTGATCTCACCAATGGTACATCAAAGTACATAGAGCTGGCTTTGCCAGACCACCAACCCATACTCAAGTTATAGGCACTGTCTACGTTGTAGCTGTGGACGTGTTTATTCTCTTTTACCTTGATAGTACGCTTTAGAGAATAACCTCCACTCGGTCCTGTTTTACACTTCCAATGTGCCACACATTGAGTGATGAACACAATAGCACGGGAGCCCTACCCAATGACCAAGGTAAGTCACCCTACTGATAGAGACTATTGTGTTATGATCTTTGTTTGCTGAGCAACCCACTTTCATCGATCGATCAAGAACAACTTTTGCTTATGATCTAAAGTTCTGATAGTCTAAACCTTCCCGTGAAGAATGACCCATCACTTAGACTTATCTGTTTAGATCATGTGGATCCTTGCAAGTTTTTTCAATGTGTATGTGGATAGAAATTAGAACAATCATTTTTTTTCTCAATAATAGAAGTGTTTTTGGGCATATTTCCCAAAACTCCCACTTGCACAAATAAGGCCATCTAACTTCCCATATCTCTCAAGCATCCGGAGATCAACTCTGCAGAGACTTTATGAGCGAATTTTGCTAGACATCCTTTAGAGAGGATATTCTCTAAACTATCCCTTTCATCAGGATCAAATCTCGAACTAGGTGATACTCCCTCTCTTTGTGTTTGGTATTTTGGTGGTTTCTAGGAACTTTGTTACATAGCCAACAGTTTAGTCCTCTTTATGTATAACTCGCAATTCTGATATGAACATCCTAAGTAGACGATACTTTGGACGCTTCCAACTGCTTTACGCTCTGCATTCATGGTAGAATCAGCAATTTTAAAAATTGCTTGATTCTTCTCCATAATCCGCAATTCCAGACAAGGTGAAACCAAATCCGCAAATGGATTTTCATTCTTCCTCATCAGTCTAGAAGAGTAGGGTAGCTGATTTGAACTTTAATCATTATCTTGGTAAAATAACATATATTCCCCAATACTTCCAAAGTACTTGAATATATGTTCTTCATTTACCAACATACTCCCAGGGTTTGACTAATATCTATCAACCATGCTTAAGCACAATAGATATTCAGGATTAGCATAAAACATGATACACATAAGACTTCCAATTCCAAAACCATTTTGGAATTCTTCTCATGATGCCTTTCTCTTCTTGTGTCGCCAAACACAACTCCAAAGAGAACCACAAACCTTGATGAATATCCTAGGATTGATTCATGTTTTTACGTAGGCCAACATCATGTCAATATATGAAACTTGTAATGAGCTTAATGTCTTTGTACACAAATTCTCATGAGTTTTACTTCAAAGACATAACCGGCTTCTTTTGCTGGTCTTTCATATCCTATTGACTTTGATTTAATAAACCCTTTATTGATGACATTATCTCTACCACATATCCAATGTGTAGAATGTCGCAATGTATGTATCCTCCAAGGATTTCACAATGTTATGATCTAGTCTCTTTTATACATGTACATGGTCCACTCATGTTTTGTTAACGCAAGACTTTCAGTCTTTCAAAACATATGATCCATTTTCTTGATGCTCGATTAAATCCAAAGATGGATTTCCTTAGCTTACAACCATATAGACTTGGCCCTTTAGCAATATAGTTGTCTACTTGTATCACGAAGATACTAGACATGATTGAGATACAAAAACTCAATCTTAGTATTCATTGCAAGATGCCAATGGTTTGCATTTGCATCAATTACAACTTCATAGTCATAGTGGGATCCAATTCCTAATGTCTTTGATACAAGGTCAAAGATCATCCATCTTTCAGGAATTCCGGATATCCTCCCACTACTATGAGGCTATATCAGTATTAGAGACTCATATTGTGTCTATCCTTAGTCTTATCGACTCGATAAGAGAATCAAGGAACAAATCTTTCTCTTAATTCTACTTGATTTGGAACATTTAATGTTTATCCTATGATCATCCTTTAAGTATCCAGCATTAGTGTCAACAGACATTTTATGCTACTTAAGTGATTAAAGTAAACATTACTTGTAGTTTTTGAATACCCAACAAATGGCTTATCTTTGATCTTGGATCTTGCTTACCAAATACATATCTTGAGGTGTCTTAGACTTGGCTTGCGCCTAGTCCACATCTCAAAAAGATTTCCAATATCAACTTGGAAGACCAAGTTCAATATACCATTATTTTTAAGGTACGTCTAAAAACACAACTAGGAAAAATCACATGAGCATCATGCCTTGACCATATCTAATAACATTTGTTCATTTTCTCAATCTACAACACTTCTAGGAAAAACCTAAGTGTAATTGAGAAACCATCTCATGATGTCTCCTTTTGATCCTTGAATTCTCACAAAGATAGATTTCTTTATCTATTATATTCATGGAACCACAAACATCAATATGAACTTGATTCATTGTTTTCTAGGCCTTTTAAGCTTTTGGTTAAATATCCTTTCGTTATTTTACGTTAAGCATGATTCAATCTAAGACTCTTCATCCAATCTAATGAGTCTTAAAACTCATCCTGGACTAGCCTATGAATCTGGTTAGCATTTGGAAAAATGTCCTAACCATAAGTGCCATAAATTTGAATCATAGTTATAATTGGTTTTTTAATTTCCTTTAATTATGTTCCACTATTCAATGTTTATGTCTTGATATAAAACAAGGGTTTGCGCAATATAAGTTAACATATGATCTACCAAAATAAACTTCTTTTCAATAACCACTGATCAAAATCAGAATGAAAAGAAATAGCCTCCATTAATAAAATGGAATAATAAATATTCTATACATAAAACTTATTCAAATGAAACCCTATCTATTTCATAAACAAAGAATAAAAGACTCTCCCACTGCTTCAACCCGTCTTCAATCCACAGCCAAGTCAAAGGCCCGTGCTCATCCTTTCCGAGTCACTTTGTCTTCCTAAACCCCTACAAGGAGTTACAGACATAGTTAGTGGTTCTTGAATCAATCGTCCATTAAGGAAAAAGAATCAACCAAACAAGAGACTCGAAGTTGAGCATTGTACCTTTCTTAGCTTTGAATTTTTCCTCGGGATCGTCTTTCTTCCAGTGTCCCAAACGTCCACAAGAAAAGCATCCTTCGGTTTATAAGGTTTGAATAAATGAGAGTACGATGAAATTTTGCTTGCTTATGCCTCTTTGTGAAACCCTTTCCTTCTATCTCGAAGAAGAAGAACCTTTATGAACAAGTACTTTGGATCTTGCTCGCATAATCCTTTCCACCATTATAGTTCCTCTAACAACTCTTGAAGAGAAATATTTATACCTATTCTTGACAAGGTCAAGATCGAATAGGGAGAAAGAACTTGGTAGACTGCTAAGGATTATGCCTCCCTTAAGATTTAAGTTCATTTCACACCCATGGACTTTAGCATCATCAAAGGCATCAATCAACTTAAGCACATGCTTTCGTACCGAAGTGCCTTCAATCATCCCTATGTCCATTAAAGATTGAAAGGTCTCCAGCCTTTTTCACAATCTAGTGTCAATAAACTTTTCCTTAAGAGCATAATCTAGCAAATAAGCAGAATCTATATCTTTCTGTCGTTCACACAACTCAACTGACATGGAAGATAACATATAATGATTTGCAATATCGTTATCTCTCTCCCACGCCTTATAGATTTCCTTTTCCTCTTTTGTAGAATTGTCTTTAATTTTCGGAGGAATATCACAGAGATTGTAACGATAATTTTTCAAATCAAGAACTTATTCTCCATGAGAACACTGGCCATTGGATTCAAAGAACCTCCACCAAAACATTTTCTGAAAACGTGTAAAATAATAAAATGAGAAGAACATCTTTGAAAATAATAAATGCATAAAACATGCAATTAATGTGCATAAAAACACATTGATCTTTTCATATTATCTTAGATTATGTATAATCCTCATTTCACAACCAATAATATGGTGGCTTAGCATATTGATCTATGTAACGAATACAACAATACCTAATGACCACATTTGGCTCCTAGAAAACGCGACAGAGCTTCGTAGGAAGGTTAATGCTTTTCTAAATTGAGTGTATGACCATCACTTACTAAACTCTTTTAGTGAATTGATCAAGTCCAACGTAGGCTGGCCGCATTCTCACGATCCCTATGGATAATCTAGCCCTAACGCCTCCAACGTTAGCTGGCCGACACTAATATGTATCCTCGAAAGTAGCTTTTAATTTGTCCGTTAATTTCTAGGTAAAAAACCCAATTAACACAAATAAGTAATGGAAGCCATGGGTTTAACTTAATAGACCCTCTCCCACTCAATATTTTAATTTGAGGATTTCGAAAAACATTCATTTAAATAGATTACTACCAAGATTCTATTAATCTCAAGAAAATACTTTAACTCTAATTAATATCTCTATATCTAAAGGATAAATCCTTCTAGAGATTTAATTTCAAGAGTTATCTTATTTCTCACTAATAACCTTTAGTGTCTATTTCCAAAAAGAATTTTCTTTAAGTGATTTTCTCTCAACAAACTTGGTTTTAATCTTTAAGAAAAACTTTAACTCTTCTAATTATGTTCCTATAAGAAGGATGAACCCTTTGAGAAAACATAATCCATTGAGTTCCTTTATTTCTTATAAACCTTTGTTAAAATCACAAAAGAAATTATTTTCGTTCTTTAACCATTTAAAACGATTCTTAGTTAATATAACCAAATCGTGGGTTTCCAAGAACGGCCCTAATCTAGGTGAAACCATAGGGTTTGCATATGATCACATATCACATAAAAACATAGCATGTCAAAACTTAATTTCATGCTTTTTCTACTTTTTAACTTATGTGACCAAATAAAGCAAGGAATTAACAACATTAGTTAAATTGATCTTTGTTAATTCCTAAGGGTGGCTTTAATCTATTTATTTTCATGCAATCACATAAATCACAAAGACATGTAAAGCATAAATAAATAAATCACAAAGCTGGCCCATTTGTCTCTTTTCGGAAAACATCTAACCGGTTGAAAAAACTAGCCCAAAACTATACCCAAAAAACCCCAAAAAATTACAGAAAAAATCTGTAACAATCCCAGGGGTTTCTCCTCTGTTTTGGCTCAGCTTTTGCTTTCGTTTTGGAACTACTAAGCACACAGTCACTGAAATTGCAATTTTTTACCAACGAAAACTGCTCAGAAAATTCTGAAAATTTCCAAAACAAATCGCGTCTGTATGTAGTACAGAATAGAGCTTTTCGTTTTGCTAAAATCAGCCCAAAATTCGCTCAAAACAGACCATACTTAGCAGCAGCAGTTCAGCCGCAAGGTACAGCTGCTTAGGCAGCTTTTCCATGCTGAAAATTGCCATCTTTGGGCAGCCTTAGGTGTCCTGCAATCACTCGTACTGATGTCCTCTTGATCTCCAACAAAAAACATGCAAAATGGAATTGGAAAAAACAAAACTATACAATTTTTCCTATATCTCCATTTGCAAAGTTTACAAGAGATCTAATAAAACAGTAAAACGAATAAAGATAAAAACATTACATAGATTCCTATAGCACCACTCGCGAGGCTTATATGAAATCTGGAAAAAAGACTATTGGCCTTAAATAAAGATATAAAGCATATTAAAGATCAAATCTTTAAAAAAATTCAGCCACCCTATGCATGCTGAAAATTTCGTTTATGCCCTAAACATGCTTCTACTTGTGTAAAACATGCTCTGATACCAATTGAAGGGAATGGTGGGCTGCGGAAGGGGGTGCATACGGGATCACAACAACAAGTAAGGAGCAAAGATTACCATTTTAGACCAAGAAAATTTCCAGATTTTTGATTCCCCATAGAACTTGACGGAAATCGGTTCCATTCGCGGGAATATATTGTTCTTCTCCCTACAAAATTGAACATAGTGTTAGAACAATACCCTTAGAACTTCTAGACTATTCTCTTCAACACCCGATAGAGTCTTGGTGATTAGAGAATAGAGGAATTGAAGAAAAGAAAACAAAGAACACAAGAGAAGAGAGAAAGAATTGGCGTCTTCTCTATTTTCTTGAAGAGTCGTCTTTTCTTCTTCTTGAAGAATCCCAATTTGAGAGAGAAAAACCTAAGAGAGAAAGCTCTCTTTTTCTTCTTCAAAGTGGCGGCACTTTGAGGAGGTTAGGGTTCAGATTTTTTCACTTATTTTCAGCTTAATAAGAAGATTATATATAAAAGACTCTTCTTGCCAAATCCTAGTCAAACTATAATTATGGAACTTGAGAAAACTTGGAGACTAAGACTCCTTTTCTCTTTCCATCAAGGCATGAACGAAAAGCAGCTCTCTTTCTGTCAATTTGGTCGGCCAAGAGGTTTTGCCAGACTTCTTGGTTGACCTAGGGATGACCTCTTCAATTAGTTTACACAGGCTCGAGTCACAAGACTAATTTTCTTATAATCCATTCAATAAAGCCTACTATTATTTAATCTATTGGACCATAAGCTCAAATAAATAATTAAAGCCTTATTAAACATTATAAGATGCTTCTCTTTATTTTATTTGAGCCCAATAATTAATTACTTGTACCAAAGCCCGAATTAATTATTAACAAATAAAATACAAGTTCTTACAAATATTATTCAAGTCCTTAATTAATTAATTTCTCAAACATAAGTCCAAATTAATTATTCTAGAGTTCCAGAATAAAATTACTCTTTTCAACTACTTCAATATCCACTTTAGCCGTGATAATAAAATCAACTTGGTGATTTGAGCTAGTCCAGGGACCATAAGACATAATGTTCGAGGCTCTATAAAATGACCAAAATACTCCTGCTATCAAATAGCAATATTTTGTCACTTTAAACATCTTTAAGTATCACCATATAAAGACAATGTACTCCAAGAACATTACTGTATTGAAAACATAAGTTAATTGGGAATACTCCCAATACTCAGTCTCGACCAACAGGTAGTGGAATGATAGTTATACCCTCTACGTGACGCCCACTATTGTGCATAGGTCCGATTGTACTATCACCTTACTCAATAGCATCTTTCACCTTAGATATCTTGGTTCGTTCCATTAAACTCATAATGAATATTCACTAGAAGAATATTCTGTACAATTTCCAAGTTGTACAGCTGAGGCCTCGGGCTCAGTGAACATGACTAGAACCACTCTCAAGGGGGCGATCTCCACCTCATAAATGAGACGGCATAGAAACTCTAATGTATAGGTTTTTCTTAACTAACTAAGTCCATTCACTAACGTACGAGGCTACTGATCTCCTTAAAGTGATCTCACCTATGGTACATCAATGTACACAGAGCTAGCTTCACCAGACCACCAACCCATACTCAACTTATAGGTACTGTCTACGCTGTAGCTGTGGAGGTGTTTATTCTCTTTTACCTTGATAGTACGCTTTAGAGAATAACCTCCACTCGGTCCTATTCTACACTTCCAACGTGCCACACAATGAGTGATAAACACAATAGCCCGGGAGCCCTACCCAATGACCAAGGTAAGTCACTCTACTGAAAGGAGACTATTGTGTTATGATCTTTGTTCGATGCGCAGCCCACTTTCATCGATCGATCAAGAACAATTTTGCTTATGATCTAAAGTTCCAATAGTCTATACCTTCCCGTGAAGAACGACCCATCACTTAGACTTATCTGTTTAGATCATGTGGACTTCTTGCAAGTTTTGTCAATGTGTATGTGTAGAGAAATTATATTTCAAATAACAACATCATTTTGTTCATCTCTATTACACATAACTGCAGAAATAGATAGTTTTTTTGGGCATATTTCACAACAATTTGACTGTTAAGAAATTGTTAAAAGAACATGTTAGAAGGGCATTCCCCACTGAAATTCATCATTCAACAAAATATTGGATTAACAATCAAGAAAGAACATTCTCTAATTACATTTGTAATTTTTAAAAGTATTAGAATGGGCTTCCAGAACGAAACTCAATGTGGCTTTCCTTCTTGATTAGTTTTTGTGATAACCTTAGAGAAAATGACATTAGTTGATGAATAATTTCTTTGAATATCTTTCAAAAAAACATTTTCTAAGGACGTTCATTCTTAGAAAACTGACCAGTCAGCTTTGAATATACAGCCTTTGAAGAATGTGTTAAAAGATCAAGTTAAAAGGACATTCCTTACTCAGATTCGGAATTTAAGAAAATATTCGAATAACTATCAAGAAAGAACATTCGGTAAGAACACTCGACCTCTTTAAAAGTATTAGAATGAGCTTGAAGAATGAAATGAAAAGTGACATCCGTTTTTGAAGAATTTTCTTTGAATAACATTCAAGAAAAACAATTTCTAATGACTTTCATTCTTAAAAATCATACGGGAAAACCTTCGAGTTGTTTAATCTACAAAAGGACTTTTTTGAATGAGATTCAACAATCAAGAAAGTGTTAAAAGAACAAGTTAGAAGGACATTCCTTACTCATATTTTGCTTTCAATCAAATATTAGATTAAATATCAAGAATGAACATTCGCTAATCACATTCGACCTTTTTTAAATGTGTTAGAATTAGCTTCAAGAACGAAATTCAAAGTGTCGTTCTTGAAGAATTCTTTGAATAGCATTACAGAAAAACATTTTATAATGACTTTCGTTCTGAAAAACCTACGGGTAAACCTTTTGGTACCTTAACCTTCAAAAGGACTATTATCAGTGAGATTCGAGTTTTTAGAAAGTGTTTTAAAAAACTAGTGAGATAGACATTCCGTACAAAGATTAAGCATTCAACAAAATATTCGATCAACAATCAAGAAAGTACATTCGCTATTGACATTCGACCATTTTCAAAGAATGAGAATGAGTGTCAAGAACGAAATTCAGAGTGCCATTTGTCTTGAAGAATTTCTTTCAATAACCTTAGAGGAAAACATTTTTTACTGACTTTCGTTTTGAAAAAACTGACAAGAATACCTTCGTGTACTTTAACCTCAAAAAGACCATTGTGAATGAGATTCGTGTTTTCAGAAAGTGTTAAACGAACCAGTATGAAGAATATTCTATACTGAGATTCAGCATTGAAGAAAATATTTGATTAACAATCAAGAAAGAACTTTTGCTGAAGATATTCGACCTTTTTAAAAGTAGAAGAATTAGCGTCAAAAACGAAATTCAGAGTGACATTCGTTTTTGAAGAATTTCTTTGAATAACCTTTAAGAAAAACATTTTATAATGACTTTCGTTCTGAAAAACCTATGGGAAAATTTTCGAGTACTTTAACCTTCAAAAGGAACTTTGTGAATGAGATTCGAGTTTTTAGAAAGTGTTTTAAAGAACAAGTTAGAAAGACATTCCTTACAGGGAGTCAACATTCAAGAAAATATTCGATAAAGAATCAAGAAAAAGCATTCGCTTTTGACATTCAACCATTTTCAAAGTATGAGAATGAGCGTCAACAATGATATTCAGAATGACATTCGGTCTTAAAGAATTTCTTTGAATAACTTTCAAGAAAAACATTTTCTAATGACTTTCATTCTTAGAAATCTTACAGGAAAACATTGGAGTAGTTTAATCTTCAAAAGGACTTTTTGAGTGAGATTCGACATTCAAGAAGCTGTTAAAAGAACAAGTTAGAAGGGCACACCTTACTCAGATTTGGCATTCAAGAAAATATTCGATTAACAATCAGGAAAGACATTTGCTACTGACATTCGACTTTATTAAAACTATGAAATTCAATGTGACATTTGTTCATGAAGAATTTCCTTTAATATCCTTCAAAAAAAAATTTTCTAATGACTTTCCTACT
>JAKNRG010111687.1:0-12351 GCA_024706555.1 Mandevilla sanderi x Mandevilla atroviolacea | reverse complement strand
ATCTAAGACTATTCATCCAATCTAATGAGTCTTAAAACTCATCTTGGACTAGCCTATGAATCTGGTTAGCATTTGGAAAAATGTCCTAACCATAAGTGCCATAGATAAGAATCATAGTTATAATTGGTCTTTTTAATTTCCTTTAATTATGTTCCACAATTCAATGTTTATGTCTTGATATAAAACAAGGCTTTGAGCACTACAAGTTAACATATGGTCTACCAGAATAAACTTCTTTTCAATAACCACTGATCAAAATTAGAATGAAAAGAAATAACCTCCATTAATAAAATGGAAAACTAAATATTCTGGACATAAAAATTATTTAAATGAAACCCTATCTATATCATAAACAAAGAATAAAAGACTCTCCCATTGCTTCAACCCATCTTCAATCCACAGCTAAAGTCGAAGGCCCGTGCTCATCCTTTCCGAGTCACTTTGTCTTCCTAAACCCGTACAAGGAGTTACAGACATAGTTAGTGGTTCTTGAATCAACCATCCATTAAGGAAAAAGATTCAACCAAACAAGAAACTCAAAGTTGAATATTATACCTTTCTTAGCTTCGAATTTTGCCTCAGGATAGTCTTTCTTTTGGTGTCCCAAATGTCCACAAGAAAAACATCCTTCGGTTATAGGGTTTGAATAAATGAGAGTACGAGGAAAATTTGCTTGCTTATGCCTCCTTGTGAAAACCTTCCTTCTATCTCAAAGAAGAAGAACCTTTATCCACAAGTATTTGTATAATCCCTTCTACCATTTCCAACTCCTTTAATAACTCATCAAAAGATATTTCCCTACTACCTTTGGCTAGGCAAAGATTAAATCGGGAAAAAGAGTTTGGTAGACTTCTGAGAATTATAACACCCTTAAAATTCATGTTCAATTCATATCCTTGGATTTCGGCTTCATCAAAGGCATCAATCAACTTCACATGCTTTCGTACCGAAGTGCCTTCAATCTTACGAACATCCAATATAGATTGAAGAACCATTATCCTTTAGGAATAGGTAGCATTAATGAATTTCCTTTTAAGAGTATAATCTAAGGCAAGAGCAGAATCTATATCTATGTGTCGTTCACACAACTCAACTGACATGGAAGATAACATATAATGCTTTACTATATCGTTATCTCTCTCCCACGCCTTATAGATTTCTTTTTCCTCTTTTGTAGAATTGTCTTTAATTTCCAGAGGAATATCATAGAGACTGTAACGATAATTTTTTCAAATCAAGAACTTTGAGTAAGTTCCTTTTCCAATCCAAAAAGTTAGGCCTAGTTAGCTTATTCTCCATGAGAACACTGGCCATTGGATTCAAAGAACCACCACCAAAATATTTTCTAAAAACGTGTAAAATAATAAAATGAGAAAAACATCTTTGAAAATAATAAACACATAAAACATGCAATTAATGTGCACAAAAACACATTGTTCTTTTCATATTATCTTAGATTATGTGTAATCCTCATTTCATAATCAATAATATGGTGGCTTAGCATATTGATCTATGTAACCAATAAAACAATACCTAACGACCACATTTGGCTCCTAGAAAACGCAACAGAGCTTCGTAGGAAGGTTAATGCTTTTCTAAGTTGAGTGTATAACCATCACTTACTAAATTCTTTAGTGAATTGATCCAGAGAAGCTCCAACGTAAGCTGGCCGCATTCTCACAATCCCTATGGATAATATTGCACTAACGCCTCCAACGTCGGCTAGCCGACACTTGTACATATCCTCGAAAATAGCATTTAATTTGTCCGTTAATTTCTAGGTAAAAAAGCCAATTAACACAAATAAGTAATGGAAGCCGCGGGTTTAACTTAATAGACCCTCTTCCACTCAATATTTTAATTTGAGGATTTCGAAAAACATTCTTTTAAATATATTACTACCATGGTCCTATTAATCTTAAGAAAAACTTTAACTCTAATTAACATCTCTATAACTAAAGGATAAATCCTTCTAGAGATTTAATTCCAAGAGTTATCTTATTTCTCATTAATAACCTTTAGTGATCTATTTCCAAAAAGAATTTTCTTTAAGTGATTTTCTCTGAACAAACTTGGTTTTAATCTTTAAGAAAAACTTTAACTCATCTAATTATGTTCCTATTAGAAGGATGAACCCTTTGAGAAAACATAATCCATTGAGTTCCTTTATTTGTTATAAAACCTTTGTTAAAATCACAAAAGAAATTATTTTCGTTCTTTAACCATTTAAAACGGTTGTTAGTTAATATAACTAAATCGTGGGTTTGCAAGAATGGCCCTAATCTAGGTGAAACCATAGGGTTTGCATATGATCACAAATCACATAAAAACATAGCATGTCAAATCTTAATTTCATGCTCTTTCTAGTTTTTAAATTATGTGACCAAATAAAGCAAGGAATTAACAACATTAATTAAAATGATCTTTGTTAATTCCTATGAGTGGCTTTAATCCATTTATTTTCATGCTATCACATAAATCACAAAGACATATAAAGTATAAATAAATAAATCACAATGCTGGCCCATTTGTCTCTTTTTGGGAAACACCTAAAGGGCTGAAAAACTAGTCCAAAATTATACCCAAAAAACCCTAAAGAATTACAGAAAAAAACTGTAATGTCCCCAGGAGTTTCTCCTCTATTTTGGCTTTTCGTTTGCTCTTGCTATGTTCTTTGCCCAGTAAGCTACTGCAAAATTGTCCTCAACACCTTCGCGTTCTGCTGGAACTTCTGCTCGCACAGGCACTGAAATTGCAATTTTTGACCAACGAAAACTGCTCAGAAAATTCTAGAATTTCCAGAATGAATCATCTCTGTATGCAATACAGCATAGTGTTTTTGTTGTGCCAAAATCAGCCCAAAATTCGCTCAAAACAGACCATACTTCGCATCTATCTGAGAGCAAACATTGCTAGGCGTTGCAGCAGTTCAGCCGCAATGTACAGCTGCTTAGGCGGCTGTTCTAGGCTGAAAATTGCCATCTTTGGGCCGCCAATGGTGTCCTCCAATCACTCGTTTTGATGTCCTCTTGATCTCCAACAAAAAACATGCAAAATGGAATAAAACGAATAAAGATATAAACTTTACATAGATTCCTATACCTTCATTTGCGAGGCTTACAAGAAATCTAGAAAAGAGACTCTTGGGCTTAAATAAACATATAAATCATATCAAAGAACAAATCTTTAACAAAATTCAGTCACCCTAAGCATGCTGAAATTTTCGTTTATGGCCTAAACATGCTCCTACTTGTGTAAAACATGCTTTGATACCAATTGAAGGAAATGGTGGGCAACGGAAGGGGGAGCTTGCAGGATCACAACAACAAGTAAGGAGCAAAGATTACCCTTTTAGACCTTGAAAAAGTTCAGCTTTGTGATTCCCCAAAGAACTTGATGAAAATCGGTTCCATTCGAGGGAATCGATTGTTCTTCTCTCTACAAAGTTGAACAACATGTTAGTACAATACCCTTAGATCATCTAGACTATTCTCTTCACCACCCTATACAGTCTTGGTGAATAGAGAATAGAGGAATTGAGGAAAAGAAACAAAGAACAAAAGGAGAAGAGAAAGAGAATTGGCGTGTTCTCTATTTTTCTTAAAGAGTCGTCTTTTCTTCTTCTTAAAGAATCCCAATTGCAGAGAGAAAAACCCAGGAGAGAAAACTCTCTTTTTCTCCTTCCAAAGTGGTTGCAAATTTCGTACCTAATTTCAGCCTTCAAGAAGAGTATATATCAAAGACTCTTCTTGCAAATCCTAGTCAAACTAGAATTAGGAAACTTGAGAAAACTTGGAGACTAAGACTCCTTTTCTCTTTCCATCAAGGGCTGCCCGAAAATCCTAGGATTTCTCTCAATTTGGTCAACCAAGAGGTCTTGCAAGACTTCTTGGTTGACCACTTCAATTAGTTCACACGGGCTTGAGCCCACAAGACTAATTTATTATAACCCTTAAAACCCACTAGTATTTAATCTATTGGACCACGATCCCAAATAAATAATTAAAGCCTCATTAAATATTATAAGACTCTTCTGTTTATTTTATTTGAGCCCAATAATTAATTCCTTGGACCAAAGCCCGAATTAATTATTAACAAATAAGATATTATTCAAGTCCTTAAATAATTAATTTCTTAGACATAAGTCCAAATTAATTATTCTAGACTTCAAGAATAAAATCAATATTTTCAACTACCTCTATATCCACTATAGCCGTGATAATAATATCACCGTGGTTACTTGAGCTAGTCCAGGGACCATAAGACATAATGTTCGAGGCTCTATAAAATGACCAAAATACCCCTGCTATCAAATAGTAATATTTTGTCATTTTAAACATCTTCAAGTATCACCATATAAAGATGAAGTACTCCAAGAACATTGTTGTATTGAAAATAGAAGTTCATTGGGAATACTCGCAATACTCAGTCTCGACCTACAAGTAGTGGAATGACAGTTATACCCTCTACGTGACACCCACTATTGAGCATAGGTCCAATTGTACTATCACCATTCTCAATAGCATCTTTCACCTTAGATATCTTGGTTCGTTCCATTAAGTTCACAATGAATATTCACTAGAAGAATATTCTGTACAGTTTCCAAGCTGTACAGCTGAGGCCTCGGGCTTAGTGAACATAACTAGAACCAATCTCAAGGGGGCGATCTCCACCTCATAAATGAGATGGCATAGAAACTCTCTTGCATAGGTTTGTCTTAACTAACTAAGTCCATGCACCCAACGTACGAGGCTAATGCTCTCCATAAAGTGATCTCACCTATGGTACTGATACATAGAGCTAGCTTTGCCAGACCACCAACCCGTACTCAATAATAGGTACTGTCAATGCTGTAGCTGTGGAGGTGTTTATTCTCTTTTACCTTGATAGTACACTTTAGAGAATAACCTCCACTCGATCCTGTTCTACACATCCAATGTGCCACACATTAAGTGATAAACACAGTAGCCGGGAGCTCCACCCAATGACCAAGGTAAGTCACCCTACTTAAAGGAGACTATTGTGTTATGATCTTTGTTCGGTGAGTAGCCCACTTTCATCGATCGATCAAGAACAACTTTTGCTTATGATCTAAAGTTTCGATAGTCTAAACCTTCCTGTGAAGAACGACCCATCACTTAGACTTATCTGTTTAGATCATGTGGATTTCTTGCAGGTTTGTCAATGTGTGTGTAGAGAAATTATATTTCAAAGAACAACATCATTTTGTTTATCACTATTACACTTAACTACAGAAGTAGATAGTCTTTTTGGGCATATTTCCTAACATAAACAAGAAAAAAAACTACTTGTCAAATAAAGAGCAATGGAGAGTTTGTCACCAATAAAACAAATTATGGGACAATGAAATAACGAAAGAACATTTTCTCATGTATGTTTTTCTAAGGACATAAAACGCTAAACTTTTTAAGTAAAACAAGCCTATCAAGTTATGTTATCTTTGTTGCAGTAAAACCATTCATTAAATTATTTCAAATGTACACTATGCACTCTCTCTCTCTCTCTCTCTCTCTCTCTCATGAAATAATACATCTTACATTTGTGCTTAACTATATTTTCCATGACCTCCTTGGAAACACCGTTGTTTCGAGCTTTTACCTAATTAGAGAATACTTGGAAACAATTTTTCATCATAAATTAGGATGAGAAAAAAAAAGAATTTTTGTTGATCTAAAAATTATATTTTATACTATATTTGGAATACAAATATTTATTTAATAATTAGTGCAATTTAATAAAAAATCACCTGAATTCTTGAAGTAATCCTTAATGCAAGTACGGTCATTTTTTTAACTTGCAATTTGATTAAAAAATGTTATTTATATACGGTAGTATTTTATAACTACATGAAGTCCCTATGTTGAGCCTTATTGAAATAAGGTAGTCTTACAATACTAAGAAACTAAGATATCTTAATTCAAGAATGTAATATATTTATTTGGTATAAGTCAAAGATATTCAATTTACATATTAGTTGTATTCAGTTCATAGTATATAAAAGGTAGTAATTAAATTGAATTTTTCTACTGAAAATTTCTATTCTTCCTTCCATATTCTCAACATTCAAAATTTAACAATGGCTTTTCAAAATGATTTCTTGCAAGATGTTAAACCCAGCCAGATTAACTGGGCTTTCAGCTGCATTGTTATCCGCTTGTGGCAATTATCTTTTTCTGACAATTCGAATGGTATTAATAGTATCGAACTACTTCTACAAGATGACAAGGTATATTTTGTGTATATCATATAGTTGTAGAATTCAAATTCTAAGAATCTTCTAAGCCTCGAATATTTTGCAAGAATGGCTACTATATTTGCTGAACAAATGGACAATACTCCAAAGCTGCAAGAGCTACAATACTTGCAGATTTATCCTCTTCAATCCTGCATGCAATAAATAAAATACAATCAAACATCTTTAACCCTCTAATCAGTAAATAATAACATATTGTCAACAAAGAATAATGTAATACATTTACATACAATATATGTATTATCAATTAGACACATATATGTATTATTAATTAGACATACGTAAAAGACACAATAGCGGTCAAGGTTCTCCTCCAAGATTTCTAAATTATCATCAAGAAAAGTTCCTCCAATAATCTCACGTTACACATAAAAAACATATAATTTTCACCACTTTAAGAATTTACATAACCTATGGGGTTCACATTGTATTCAGAATGAAACGTCCACTATGATTTACAAACTTTAGCTACACAGGAAAACTTCATCAGCAACCAATATCACAAATATAGGGTACTAACTAGGTTTTCTTATATGTTAGGGATTTTAAAACAACAGTTATAATTCATCCAAGGATACAAAATAGTGGAAAAAGTAAAAGAAGATATTCGGTATTTTATAACTATTTATACGTTGTAATGTTTCACAAACTTTTTTGAACTATATCTGGTCACAGAATATATGTTGTACAAATCTAACATCCAAAACCGTCCTAGAAATCTTTAGAATATGTTTATCAAGTAAAAAAAAAAGAAAATATTAGAATCTTATTTCCCACATGAATGATTACTATGAAAGCTTTCTGTATATTTATATAATTGTATTAAGCCTTTCTCATGTGACAATCACTTGAAAACGTAGATATCTCAGAAAATTTTTCCATACAGTCTTTCCTTTTTTTATGCATGCTAAAGAAAGTTTTATTATTGTTTATGTGTTTTGAATACTTCTTAATGAATATTTTAGATAGAATTTGATTTGAACTTTGAATATATAAAGAATATAGAACTCAGGAGAAGTAAGAAGTAACATGAAACATATACAAGTAACGGTTATGAAGAAAGTATGTGAAATTGTTACATGTGATGTCATGAAATGTGCTATAACACTCTATTATGCTTAAAGTTTAAGTGAGCAGATCGTTTGCTCATTCTGTTCTGAATGTCGAATGATGATCAATTAGAGTTTATGATCAACCTTCAGCAACAACTTTGTGAACCAAAACACCTAGAAATAAAAACGTTTGAAGACACAGTTATGGAATGTAGGCTTTATACGTTATTAAAGCTTCTAAATTACTGTATTTAGGCGTTGAACATATCTAATATTTACATGGAAGTTAACTTACAAACAACCATTCTCCTTCCACACCAATATTTTCCATATGAATGAAGAAATTTTAATATAAGAACATTTTTCCAGCAATGCAACAAAAAAAAAATCCTAAATTAGAAATAAGACTTCAGATAGAATGTTAGTTTTGCCAATCCTTTGAACTTAATAAATAGCACCCAAAAAGCATATGATAATAGACATAATGAACAGTAAAAAGTAAACGAAATAGAAGCTAAAGGCTACAATATATATGTTGATTGCAGTCTGCAATAGAATACAACTAATAATGGGATTTTGAAGACAAAGATGTCAAAATATGTTATATAAATCACTACTTCGCATTCCGTTAGGCAAGCCAGTTCAGGAACAATAGAAAGCTCACATCCACGGATGTTTTGTTGCTTTAACTTTAGAAAACAAGCGCAGAAGAAACAAAAATCACAAATCTAAGGTGTAAATGTTTTAAGATATGTTAAAGATTTTAAAAGGACAGACATAAATAATCTAATGACACAAATTGCGAAAATATTTAAACAAGATATTCAGTATATTATAACTACTTATACGTTGTTTTGAAACATGAAAATGGTCTAATCTTATGATATGAGAAATAAGACAACACAATGAATATCAACCACAAAAGAGAAATGGGACCATAGATTAAACTTTAAGAAATGAAAATATTTACCCTTAATAAATAGCATAGAACAAGGTTTCGAGAAGGGAATATGGGACCGAAAGGTCTAAACTTAACACAATTTAATGGTACCACAGGAAAGCTGCCTTTGATAATTTTAATTTAATTGATAAATACATTACAAAATGAATATAGAACTCAAGTGAAGTAATAAATAATAGTCGAATCTATACAAGTAGTAGTCGTCAAAAATGCTTTACAATTTGAAACCTGAGATGACAAGAAATCTGATATAGATAACAATCAGCTTTTTGCTAGGCAGTCCAGTAATGGAAGAGATATTGGTTCTAATGGTGGGTGAATAGAAAGTCAAGACTCAAAAGAGAAGTTTCAATACAGGTTCTAATGGAAACTGTATGAGTGATACATAGCCAGATTTGTCTTCAAATAAAAAGGCGGTCCTTCTGCTCAAATATTCCATTGTTGTGTCACAGTAGGGTCTTAACTAGGTTTCGAAATATGTTAAGGATTTTAAAACAACCGATATAATATATCCCAAGATACAAATAGTGCAAAAAGTTAAAAAATATATTCAGTATTTTATAACTATTTATACGTTGTAATGTTTCACAAACATCTCAAAACTATGTCCTATCAAAGAATATATGTTGTGGAAATCAAATATCCAAAACCATCATATAAACCTTTATAATATGTTTCTCAAGTCAATATAAGATAATATTAGAATCTTATTTCCCACATGAGTGATGTCTATGAAAGCTTTTTATATATTCTTATAATTGTATTACGGATTTGTCATGTGACGATTAATAGAAAATGCGGATCGATATCTCAGAAATTTTCCCATATAGTCTTGCCTTTTTTTAAATGCATGCCAAATAAAGTTTTATTCTTTTTTGTGTTTTGAATACTTCTTAATGAATGTTTTAGATAGAATTTGATCTGAACTTTGAAAATATAAAGATTATAGAACTCAAGTGAAGTAAGAAATAACATGGAAGCAACACAAGTAATAGTTTGTAAGAAAGTATGAGAAATTGTTAGTTGCAATGTCAGGAAATTTGATATAACACTCTAATCTACTTTAGGTTAACCTGATCACTAGAGGAACACATGATGTTTAACGTGATGGATGAAAAAGTAATGCGAATGCAAAGGTGAAATTTCAAATTTCAGCATCCAAATCTAACAGTATGAACCTGATAGTATCACTATACATACACCTTTCCAGCAGTGAAAATATACACTGTTTCCAAACATTTTAGCAAAAATTCACTAAAACAACATTTCAAAGAACATAAACAAATTTGTCTTCAATCAAGAGAGCAGATCTTTCCCTTTTTCTGTTCAGAAGCTGAATGATAATAAATTAGAGCTCATGATCAACCTTCAGCAACAACTTTATGGACCAAAACACCTAGTGAAAAAAACTATGGAGACAGATGCAGTTAACATAATTAAACTTTATTATTTATTAAACGTTTAAATTGTTGTGATTAGGCACTGAAAGCATACAAGTTTTATTTGGAAGTCAACTTACAGACTGCCAACCTCATTCCATACAAATATTTTCCATATGAATCAAGTATTTTTAATATAAGATCATTCTTTCTAGCCGATTCAACCAAATAACTGCAACTCTAAATTAGAAATCGAATCACATACAGAACTTTAGTTCCGCCAATACTTTTAACTTAATAAATAGCATACCAAATGCTTGTGATAAGGGATATAACGTTCAGTAAAAATTAAACTAAATAAGAGTTGAAGCCTGCAATATAAATGCTGATTGAGACTGCAATAGAATACCACAAAGCTTTAGGTTGAACTTTTAATAGTGTGATTTCAGGAAATGTAAATGTAACAGTCATAAAAAAAGTTTGTGAAATTTAAGCTTGTGATGTCCGAAAATTTGAAGTAACTCTCTAATGTGCTTTCCGTTAACCTGGCCACTTAAGGAACACATAATGGTTCTAATGACGGATGAAAAATAATGATAATGCAAATGAGAAATTGAGTATTTCAGATATCACAAATCTAATAGCGTGAACCTGAAAGTGTCATTATATATGCACCCTTTTAGCAAAGAAAATATGCTGCATATTTAGACATTCTAGCAAAAATGAATGCAAACAACATTTCAACGAACATAGACAAATATGTAACAAGTAGATATTTGCTCATTCTGTTATGAATGTCAAATGATGTTCAAGTAGAGTTCATGATAAACCTTGGGCAACAACTTTGTCAACCAAAACAGCTAGAAATAAAAATGTTGGGAGACACAATTATGGAATTTACTCTCCATATGTTATTAAAGGTCTAAATTATTGTCTTTAGTCATTGAACACATCTAAGAGTTACATGGAAATTAACTTATAGAAAACTAAACTCCTTCCACACCAATATTTTCCATTTGAATCAAGAATTTTTAATTTAGGAAAAAATTTTCCATCAATGCAACAAAAAAAAGTACAACCCTAAATTACAAATAAAATCTCAGATAGAACTTTAGTTTCACCAATACTATGAACTTAATAAATAGAATACAAAAAGTTTACGACAAGAGATATAATGAACAGTAAAAAGTATAGAAGCAGTAGGCTACAATAAATATATTTATTGTAGTCTGCAATATAATACGACTAATATTGGGATTCTGAAGCCTAAAATTTTAGGATATGTGATATAAATCTCTAATGTGCTTTTTGTTAGGCAAACCACTCCAGGAAGAAAAGTTAGCTTACATCCACGGAGGTTTTGAAGCTTTAACTTTGCAAAACAAGTTCATAAGGAACAAAAATAAAAAATATAGGCAGGAAATGTTTTAAGATATGTCAAAGATTTTTAAAGGACGGACATAAATACTCTGAAGATACAAATTGCTGAAAAAGTTAGAAAGATATTCATTATATTATAACTATTTATATGTTGTCTTCAAACATGAAAATAGACTAATCTTATGATATGAGAAATAAGACACCAAACTGAATTTTAGCCACCGAAGAGAAATGGGACCACAAATTAATTTTTAGGAAGTGAAAATAATTTTCTCTTAATAAATTGCATACAACAAGGTTGTGAGAAGGGTCTTTAGGACAGGGAAGATCTAAACTTAACACACATTAATGCAACCACAGGAAAGCTGGCCCTTGAGAATTTTAGTTTAATTGATAAATACATTACAAGAAGAATATAGAACTCAAGTGAAGTAATAAATAATAGTGGAAGCTATACATGTAGTTGTCAATAAAAATGCTTTTGAATTTGAAACCTAAGATGACAAGAAATCTGATATAGATTAGTAATCAGCTTTTTGTTTGGTAGTCCATTAAAGGACGAGATAATGATTCTAATGATGGGTGAAAAGAGAGTCAAGACTCAAAAGAGAAGTTTCAAATTCCAAATTTCCAAAACTAAAAGTATGAACTTGACAGTATAACAATGTATGTAATCATTCAACAAAGAAAAAAAAAGACTACACTCACATGTTATTGAAACATAATGAAAACTCTAAGAGGGATACCTAGGCAGATTTGTCTTCAAACAAGTAGGTAGTCCTTTTGCTCAATTATTTTAATGTTGAGTTATAGTACATTAGATGTCATGGTCATCCTAAGCAACCCTTTTGTGAACTAAAATACCAACAAAAAAAAAAAACCTTTTGAAGATGCTGATTTGAAAATATCTCTTTTGTACAAGAAGAGAAGTCCCGTGAATAAAAATACATTAAGCTCCGGCAAATGATATATTTGCTTTTCTTAATGTAGGCTTCAATTTTCTTACTTGTCATACCAAGTAATTGAATGTTTAGGTAGCATTTGATTTGAACATTGATTCAACATCATAAGCAAATAGAAAAAAAACTCTATTCCAATTACCATGTATCAAAGATGTTTATTGGCCAAATATTTGCTTAGTATTTCATATACTTACAGAGTGACAATTTGTAAAGATTTTCCTTCTGTACATGTTACTCCTATCCAGCTGTACTCTCTTGGCATACATGGAAATCCTACTCAGCCATGGAAGGAGATACTAAGCAATACAAAAAAAAACTACAACTCTAAAATAGAAATAAAACT
>JAKNRG010111669.1:0-11358 GCA_024706555.1 Mandevilla sanderi x Mandevilla atroviolacea | reverse complement strand
CCTTAAACCTTTGGAACTCATTAACTAAAACATTTAACTCATTTTAAAAAAAACAAGAAATGTAATGATTTAAAAGTTTTTTGAAGGAATTCCACTTTGAAGTTGTCTGTTGAAGGGAGTGTCTGTTGAAGTAGTTACTGAACTCAAGCCAAGTAACTGAGACCGAACTACATCCAACAAACTGAAAGATGGAAGCTACAAGAGACAGCTGGAGTAGTTAGTTAGTTAGTTCTTTTTTAATATTTGTATAGCTAAGCAAGATGTAATATATATATTCAGCACAACCATCTTGTATAAATAATTTGGATTCTTCTGCAATAAGATACACAGAAAATTCTCTCTACAGTTTTTTTTCTTCATCTTTTATTTCCACATTTTCCTTCAGTACAATTATGAGTTTTATCATGGTATCAGAGCATGCATTACTGCGTTGATTTGTTTGGTGTTAATCTAGATTTGAAGAAATCACCATTGATTTGTGTTGTTTTTTTCATTCATCGATCTAGCTGAAATTGATCATGACGACATTCGAGATATTATTCAATCCTTACTATCTGCATCCAATCAAAACGTCTACTCAAACTTTGGTTCAGCCTGTTCTCACTGGCTCTAACTACCGTACTTGGAGCAGATCTATGATGTTAGCTTTCATTACCAAGAGAAAACTTGGATTTGTTGATGGTTCTATACCTAAACCGCTAGAAGGAGATAGAAAATATGAAATGTGGATTCAGATTGATGCCACTATCATTGGATGGATTTTGCATTCGATAAGTCCTGCTATTGCTCAAAGTATTTTGTTTATGAGAACCTCTAAAGAGATATGGAAAGACTTATATGAGATATTTGCTACCAAAGATGCATTTAGATATTCTGATCTTATGGAGGAGTTACGTAATCTGAAGCAAGGTAGTTTACCTGTTATTGATTATTATACAAACTTACGGATTCTGTGGGAAGAATTACCAAATTTAAGGCCAATAAACATGTGCAATTGTGAGCCTCAATGTTCTTGTGGTTTGTTAAAGGCCTTACGAAGTAATGTGGAGTTTGATAAGATAATTAGGTTTCTCAAAGGCCTTAATGATGGATTTTCTGGCATGAGGAACCAAGCTTTGTGCATGACTCCCTTCCCTAGCTTGAATACAGTATTCAGTATGACAAAAAAACAGAGAATAATCTTAGTCATGAACATGCTCAGGTCCAATGCTAGAGTTTTGATGAACACCAATAGGGTGACACGATCTACTAATTCACAACAACTGCTTGGTAATGGTTTGACAGTCAATGTTGGTAATAGATTCGTGACTAATAGAAAACTTGGGGGTAGAAATCCAGCAAAATGGCATTGTACTTTTTGTGGTATGGATGGACATCAGTGGCAGATTCTGCAGTTAAGAATAGTATTTTTCCTGGATCATTTCATGGGGGATTCACAGAGCATTCTACTGTTGCATATGATGGTTACATGTTAACTCCTGCACAGTATCATGGTCTATTATAGTTGTTGCATCAACATAATCAGCAGTCCACTCCATCACATGTGCTGCATGGTTCTTTCTCTGGTGATTCATCTGCATACACTTAGGCACATTCAACTATGCCACAATTACCTTATGTTTCTTCATCTATGGCTAATGCTAACAACATTATTGTAGGAGGAGTGCAAAGGACCGATAATTCTTCCATACAGCAACCCTTTGCAGGTGGTGGTAAGTGTTCTGTTAGTTCCTCCAAGCCTTGGATTGTTGACTTCAGTGCTACTGATCATGTTTGCAATCACCTGTCTAGTTTCTCTTCCTTAGTTCCTGTAGATCACACCTATATTAAGATTCCTAATGGTTATGTTGTTCCTGTTACTCACAAGGGCATGGTTGTTCTTAGCTAGTCCCTTACTCTCTTTGATGTTTTGTTTGTTCCTCGATTTAGTTTTAATCTTATTTCCCTGAGTAAACTCACAAACCAGATGAATTGTTGTGTAACGTTTTACATGATGCATGTCTTATTCAAATTTATCCAATTTTATGATGATTGGATCAGCTAGAAGGGTAAATGGCCTATACCTTCTAGACAGCTCCACTCCCTCCCGTCCATTTGTTTGTGCAGCAACCTCTTCAATGACTAACTCATTTTCCCTGCAATTTTATCTTAGCAGTTACCTGCCTCCTCATTAGACTTCTTGTGGAATTATAGGCTGGGACATCTTTCTTCTATTATTTTACGTTCTTTACATAATTGTAATAAAGCAATCACTGCTTCTATGCATGATTGTTGTTCTGTCTGTCCTCTAGCTAAGCAAAAGAAGCCTCCCTTTCCTTTGAGTTCTTCACAATCTATTGCTTGTTTTAACTTGATCCATGTTGACATATGGGGCCTTTTCAAGGTTCCTACTATTCATGGACATCAGTATTTTCTCACAACTATTGATGATTGTAGTAGATATACTTGGATTTTCCTCATGAAAAATAACTCTGAGACTCAACAATTTCTTAAGGATTTCTGTCTTTTCATTCATAATCAATTTTCTACTCCTGTCAAGTGTGTTAGGAGTGACAATGGTGCTGAGTTTGCCATTTCTTCTTTGTATGCACAGCATGGTATTCGACATGAAACTAGTTGTGTTTCTCCTCAGCAAAATGGCATTGTGGAAAGGAAACACCAGCATATTCTCAATGTGGCACGATCTCTTATTTTTCAGTCTTCTTTACCTTTGCCTTATAGGGGGATTATGTTCTTCATGTTGTCAAGATTATTGTTTCTCTTCCCACCCCTCTTCTTCATCATGTCTCTCCTTTCCAAATAGTTCACCAAAGATTTCCTTGTTATGATTCCTTCAAGGTTTTTGGGTATTCATCATGGTTTATGCTTGGACACCATCTTCTCACAAGGATAAATTTGCTCCTAGAGGTCATCCATGTACTTATTTGGGTATTACTGAACACCAGAAAGGTTTCCTTCTCCCTCATCTCCATTCTAGACACATTTTTGTTTCTAGGGATTGTGTTTTCTTTGAACATTCTTTTCCCTTTCCTACTTTGTCAGATTCATTTCCTTCTCCTTCTTTGCCTTCAGCTTCTCCTCCTTCAGACCCTCTTCTTTTTGATGATTATTTGCATACTCCTCCTTCGTCTTCTTCTCCTTCCTTCACTCCTCCCTCTTCTTCTTCTTCTTCTTCTCCCATTCTTCCTACAGCACAGGCTCCTCTTAGGAGGTCTACTAGGCCTTCTCTTCTTCCAGCGCATCTTTCTGATTATCTAATCACCCTTCCATCACAACATTCTGCTCATCTGTCCACTATTTTGAGCATTGGTTTTTATATAGAACCGACGTGTTTTGCTGATGCTGTTCAGCAGCCATCTTGGTCCGATGATATGGTTCAGGAGTTGGCAGCCCTTGAGGCTAACCATACTTGGGATGTGGTAGATTTACATGCGGGAAAGGTTTCTATTGGTTGCAAATGGGTTTATAAGGGCCAATTTCATGCTGATGGCTAACTTGAGAGGTTTAAAGCCCGGTTGGTTGCCAAGGGTTATACACAGCAAGGGGGGTGGATTATGTGGAGACTTGTTCTCCTGTTGCAAAGATAGTGATTGTTAGAACTCTCATTAGTATTGTTGTGTCCCTTGGCTGGTTTTTGCAGCAATTAGACATTAATAATGCCTTTTTACATGGAGATTTACATGAGGAAGTGTACATGGACATGCCCTTGGGTTATGGCACTGATCTTAACTATACATCAGATAACACGAAATGCAACCATGGGAAGACCAAGGTTTGTAAGTTGAAAATATCGTTTTATGGACTTCAGCAAGCAAGCAGGCAATGGAACGCAAAATTGAGTGAAGCTCTAATTGAGAAAGGTTTTTTACAAACCAACAGTGATCACAGCTTGTTCATTAGACAGGAAAAATGAAAGTTTTTGGCATTGCAGGTTTATGCAGATGATGTAATATTAGCAAGATAATATGGAGGACATTGCAGGTATAAAAGCCTACTTACATGAGCAATTTAAAATCAAGGACATGGGTGAGCTGAAATATTTCTTGGGATTGGAAGTTGCCAGAAGTAAGGAAGGGTTAAACTTGTCCCAAAGAAAGTACATTGTAGATATGTTAACAGAGTATGGCTTATGGATTGCAAGGCTGTGTCAACACTTTTAGAACCATCCATGAAGCTAAACGATGGAAAATCTTCACTGGTGCAAGATGTGACTGGATATAGGAAAATGATAGGAAAGTTTCTATATCTAACAAACACAAGGCCAGGCATAATGTTTGTAGTTCAGCAACTAAGTCAGTACTTTGATAAAACAACTGAAATACATGTCAAAATAGCACATCACTTGCTAAGGTATTTGAAGGGAAATATTGGATTAGGATTGTTTTATCCTACTAGTAACAAGCTAGAATTTCAAGCATTTTCAGATTCAGATTGGGGAGGATGTGATTTAACAAGGAGATCAAAAACAGGATATTGTATTTTACTATTTTGCTTGGAAGATCATTGGTGGCTTGGAAATCTAATAAGCAAACTACTGTATCACGAAGCTCCACGGAAGCAAAATACATAGCTGTGGCTCATACAGTGTGAAGTACAATGGATTTCGTACTTGTTAGCTGATCTAAATGTTGAGCATAAGCAGCCAATTCCTCTGTACTGTGATAATAATGCAGCAATACACATTGTTGAAAATCTTGTGTTTCATGAAAGAACAAAACACATTGAGCTGGATTGTCACTTCATAAGGGAAAAATATCAAAAAGGAGTTATCAAACCACTACTAATCAGGTCTTGTTATCAGTTAGCAAACATATTTACTAAGGCTTTGCACAGAGGACCCTCTATAGTATTTTGAAAGAACTACCACTGTTAAATGCTTCTGGGAATTCTGGCTTGAGATGGGGTGTTGAAGAAGTTACTGAACTCAAGCCAAGTAACCGAGAGCAGACTACATCCAACAAATTGAAAGATGGAACCTGCAAGTGACAGCTGAAGTAGTTAGTTAGTTAGTTCTTTTTTAATATTTGTACAGCTAAGCAATATGTAATATACAAGACTGTATATGTATATTCAGTACAACCATCTTGTACAATTAATTTGGATTATTCTGCAATAAGATACAAAGAAAATTCTCTCTCTACAATTTTTGTTCTTCAGCTGTTATTTCGACATTTTCCTTCAGTACAATTATGAGTTTTATCAATGTCCCTCATAATCATTCACATTCACTAAAATGATTGATATTCTAATAAATATGATGGGCAAAAAATATTTTTAAGCCCTTAATGTTGTCATAGTCTTTCTATTAAGCCCTGAATGCTTATGTGTAATGAGATATTTTATATTGGGGTGTTATAAGTTTTGAAACTTATAATTTACCAATAAAAAGAGTCCACCGCACCCGTAATTTGGTTGACAACTAGTGTGAACGTAAACCAGTCGATAAGGTTGAAACTTCCTATTAGTAAGTTATAAGTTTCAATAGTTATAACATCACACCATAAAACTTCTCTTGTCTAATTGTATGTTTTGAATCAATTATACTAATGAGATGAAGCTCATGCAATGTGTAGAAATAAATAATATGCAAAATATATTATTGATCCCTTTATATTAGCACAATATTCCTATTAAGCCCTTTAAGTTTTATAATAACCCATTAAGCCTCAATGTAGTTCACATTATGCAATTAAGCCCTTTAAATGGTGGTTGACCAAACATGCCGTTCAAAACGCGTGAAGCTCTTTTTTTTCTTAGTCAACACATATAAGAAAAATTAATTAAATTTATTTGCATGAGATGACATTGCAAACTTTTTTTATTTAAAAAAAGAATATTTGTAACTCGGTCCGATAAATGAGCCTCACGAGAACTCTAATAAAAATTCTTACAATTAGCATAGGATTCTAATATTTTCAACTTTGTGTAGGACTTTTTGTATGTGAGACGAATGAAGAAGAGACTTTAAATCAATTAATTGGATGGTGTAATAGTTAGCAAAATACGAGTTTTGTTAAGAGATCTTGTAAGACTTCTCGGTAGATAGAGTTGAAACTGTTTTCTTTCTCTTTTTTTTTATTTGTCATGTCATCCAAGTCAATTTATTTTTTATTTTGTTTATGTGGAAAAAAAAATAAGTTTCACACATTTGAGAGATGTGTTTGGTCAGTCATCCTCTAAAGGACTTAATTACCTAATGTGAACTATCTAGAGAGTTTAATGGGTTATAATAAATCTTAAAGAGCTTAATAGGAATATTGTGCTAATCTACAGGGCTCAATAATATATTTTGCCCATTATTTACTTCTACACATTGCGTGGGCTTCAGCTCATTAGTATAATTTGATTCAAAACATACAATTACACAAATGCATTGAAATGTGTGAGCCATTTTTCTCTGTTAATGGATATGCAATGCAAACTTGGTTTTGAACAAATCTTTATTTGATCAAAACATATCTGCTGCGGAAAGAAACATTAATAACTTACTTCGGCCTTAATTAAAGGGCAAAATATCTGTCATATTACTAAATTTTTTTAAAAATTTAGTTTTGCCATTAAACTTTAAAATTGGTTTATCATACCACTGAACTTCTAAACGTACCATTCTGTCAACTAAGTCTTTTGAGTCACTAACGGAATATCAATTTTAGGAGTACTTTTGTCTTTTGACATAAAAAATAAAAGAGCAAAATATCTATCATACCATTAAACTTTCCAAGAGTTTGAGTTTTGCCACTAAACTTTAAAATTTGTCAGTCATACCATTGAACTTCCAAAATATACAAGACATACAACTTCTCCCACTAAGTCTATTAAATCACTAAAGAAATATAAATTTTATGGGTATCTCTCTTTTAACATAAAAAATATT
Source organism: Mandevilla sanderi x Mandevilla atroviolacea (assembly GCA_024706555.1). Lineage (NCBI taxonomy): Eukaryota > Viridiplantae > Streptophyta > Magnoliopsida > Gentianales > Apocynaceae > Mandevilla > Mandevilla sanderi x Mandevilla atroviolacea. The sequence goes on along the minus strand of JAKNRG010111669.1, from coordinate 4,484 downwards.
TTAAGGGAATAAGGGGTTTGAAGACAAAATCATAAAAGGATAAGGTTAAAGAGGACTGCAACTCCACTATTGCTTTATTGGGTTCTCTAAAAACCCTCTCTTAGCAACTCCACTTCATGGGTTCTGTCATATGTGGGGTTGGAGAACAAAAGAAGACTTGGAGTGTAACAAATATATGATGATTGGGGTGAGGGAAGGTAGAAATGATGATGGTTGCTATCAGAGAAGGAATGATACATTTTCCAATAAATATCAATATCAATTTATCAACTATAAAATCTACAATCTTTGACTATGTATTTTATATTTCTTATGTTGAAAGAAAAAAATACCATTGAAATTAGTATTATTTAAGTGACTTAACAAACATAATAGGTGAATGATATGCTTTGTACATTTTAGAAGTTCAGTGGTATGGTTTACCAATTCTAAAGTCTAGTGGCAAAACTCAAATTCTTGGAAAGTTTAGTGTATGACATATATTTTGCCATTTTGCTTTTTATGTTAAGAGACAAAAATACACCTAAAATTGATATCCCGTTAATGATTTAACGGAATTAGTTAACGAAATGGTATGTCTGGTACGTTTTGAAAGTTCAATGGTATGGTTGATCAATTTTAAAGTTTAGCGACGAAACTCAGATTTTTGGAAAGTTCAATGCTATAACAAATATTTTGCCCTAATTTAAAATGCCTATCATCAAGAAACCAAAGTTTTATATCCTTTAAGTGAGTGGAACTAATTACCTGTTCTAGCCTTGATATAGAAATGCTTCCTCAAGCACAAGGTTTCAAGCAATCATTGACTTCTTTTCTTTATCATAATTTTGGCTATTACTAAATTTCATTTGACAGTTAAATTTACCGCACCCCCTTCTAGGGTTATGTCCTTGCCTGCGTTCACAGGCTTTAAAACGAGCAATTTTTTTTTTGAGAGTTAGCATTTATCTCTAATGAGTCACAGTTGCTTAATTCGTTTTTGGACAAATACTCGTAGGAGAAATGCCTCATTAAAACCTTATAAGAAAAATTTGTCGGAGAAAAACCTAGTAAAGGAAAAAGAGTACATTTGTTGTACTACCTCATTAAAAACCTTAAGTCAAAAGGTCCACTGAAGAAAAAAAATGAACTAAAGGAAAAAAGAGTAGTGTACAACTCTCATAATTTATCTCCTTGCCACTTCTAGAGCCTATTGGACAAGGCTTAATTGATTTGTTAAAAACATTTTGCGAGAAAAACCCAGTGGGATAAATAATAATCGGTTATAAAGATAAAATTCAAGCATAATGTCTTCCCCTCATTCAAGTCTTATTGATATTTCTATGACAAACTAATCGTGCATCTTGTGAACTCACTACATACCAATGCCATATACCAATTTTTCAAATGTCGACGTTGACAATGATTTGGTAAAAAGATTTACAAGATTATTTGTAGCTTGAATTTGTTTAATATCAACTTGTTGACTTTCCTGGAGTTCACAAGTATAGAAAGATTTCAACGAGATATGCTTGGTCCTATCACCTTCAGTATATGCTCTCCGAACTTGTGCAATACAAGCAGCATCATCCTCATAAATTGTAGTGGGAGAATTTGTAATTGATTTCAAGCCAAAACAATTGTGAGCATGCTCTTTAACGGATCTTAACCAAACAAACTCTCTTCCAGTTTCATATAAAGAATTAATCTTAGAGTGGTTGGAAGATGTTGCCACTAGCGTTCGCTTAATAGATCGGCAAGAAGTTGTAATATCGTTATAGTAAAATAAATAACCGGTTTCAGAGCGAGCCATATGTGGATCAGATTTATATCCAACTAAACTAGAGTTATTCAAATCCTTGGAATAATATAATCCTAAATCTATGGTTCCTCGAAGATAACGTAAGATATGTTTAATCCCATTCCAATGCCTTTAAGTTGGCTCAGAACTAAAATGAGTCAATAAATTTACCGCAAAGCAATATCAGGTCTCGTACGTTGTGCCAAGTACATCAAAGCTCCAATTTTACTAAGATATGATACTTCGGGACCAAGTATCTCTTCATTAAGTTCTTTAGAACAAAATGGATTGTTTTGAGGATCAAGAGACCTTACAACCATAGGAGTACTCAATGGATGAGCCTTGTCCATAATGAAACGTTTAAGTATTTTTCAATATATGCAGTCTGGTAGACAATTATTCCATTTGATTTATACTCAAGTCTAGATCAAGACATAATTTGGTTTTACTCAAATCCTTAATCTCAAACTCTTTTTCAAATACTCAATAGGTTTGGATAACTCTTAAGGAGTTCCAATTAAATCCATATTGTCTACATAAACAGCTACAATAGTGAATCCAATTTTGATTTCTTAATGAACACACATGGGCAAATAGGATCATTTTTGTATCCTTCCTTAATTAGGTACTCGCTTAAGCGTTGATACCACATGCGGCTAGATTGCTTTAACCCATATAGAGATCTTTGCAACTTTATTGAGTATAAGTTACAAGGAGTGCATGCTTCAGGAATTTTGAATCCCTCAGGAATTTTCATATAAATATCAAAGTCCAATGAACCGTATAGATATGCCGTCACAACATCCATAAGACGTAATTCTAGATTTTCAGAAACGGCTAGACTGATGAGAAAACGAAAAGTAATCATATCCATCACAGGTGAATATGTCTCGTCAAAATCTATTCCAGGCCTCTGAGAGAAACCTTGGGCAACGAGGTGAGCTTTATATCTCACCACCTCGTTTTTCTCATTTCGTTTCCTGACAAATACCCATTTGTATCCAACAGGCTTTACATTGTCGGGGGTCCGAGCTACAGGCCCGAAAACCTCTCGTTTGGATAAAGAAGCTAATTCAGATTTAATTGCTTCATCCCATTTAGGCCAATCACTCCTTTGACGACATTCTATAATAGATTTTGGTTCATACTCTTCACTTACTATTTCATGAGCAACTGAGAATGCAAAAACATCATTAATGATGATTTCATTCCGATCCCAAATCTCATTACTATATGTAACGGAATTCTCAGTATTCCCGGGATTGGTGATCTTTTCATGGGTTATTTCCTCTTTAGAGGTAATGAGCTCTTCTGGAGCAATCATAATATCGAGCTCTTCAGGAGAAGAATTTTGATTCTTTCCCCTTCGCTTTCGAGGAACAGTATCCTTTGATCCTATCGGTCTACCGCGCTTCAAGCGTGGGACATTTTGATCCATTACAGTCTGTTCTTCAGGAACAGTTATCCGAGCTGGAGCATTCGCAGCTGGAATATGAGACTTCGTGACCTTGGTAGCATCATTAAACGCATCAGGAAGTCTATTGGCAATAGCCTGTAAATGGATTATGCGTTGCACCTCGTTTTCACATTCTGGAGTTCTTGGGTCTAAATGAGACAAATTTTTCTCATTCCAGGAGAATGTCTCAACTAATGTTTGCTTCTTATCCATAGAAGTCTTAATTATCCCTATCGATGGAAATACATTCTCATCAAAGTGACAATCCGCAAATCTAGCGGTAAAAACATCACCTGTTGTAGGTTCCAAAAACCTAATAATAGAAGGTGAATCAAACCCAACATAAATGCCTAAACGACGTTGGGGACCCATTTTACTCCTATTTGGTGGTGCAACAGGCACCTGCACGGCACACCCAAAAGTGCGTAAATGTGAAATATTTGGTTCATAGCCAAGAACCATTTGCAAGGGAGATTGCAAGAGACTAGTAGTGGGGCGCAACCGAATTAATGTCGCTGCATGCAAAACTGCATGACCCCATGCTGTATCATTGAGTTTTGTTCTCAATAACAAAGTTCGGGCAATAATTTGGATGCGTTTAATAAGGGATTCTTCTAATCCATTTTGCATATGAACATGAGGGACCGAATGCTCGACCTCAATTCCTAGTGAGGCACAATACGCATCAAACGCTTTTGAAGTAAATTCACCAGCATTATCCATCCTAATGCTTTTGATTGGATAATCAGGAAAATGTGCCCGAATTTTTTTATCTGCGCAAGTAGTCGTGCAAAGGCAATGTTGCGCGTGGATAATAGGCAAACATGAGACCATCTACAGGATGCCTCCACTAATACCATAAAATATCTAAATGGTCCACTCGTTTTATGTATTGGTCCACAAATATCACCATGAATTCTTTGTAAGAATGAAGGGGGTTCAAAATCAACCTTTGTCATAGAAGGTTTGATAATGAGTTTTCCTTGTGAACAAGTGTCACAAATATAATCTTCAGATAACAAAACCTTTGTATCTTTCAAAGGATGTCCTCTAGTATTTTTCAGAATCCTACGCATCATTGTAGCTCCTGGATGACCAAGGCGATCGTGCCAAGTCCAAATTTATCAGGATTTACCAGTCTCCAGGACATGGTAGCGTATGATTCAACTGTTTTAATCAAGACACAATACAATCCCATAGGTGAAGCTTCTAGCTTCTCATAGATGGTCTTCTAGCCCATCTTATAGG
>JAKNRG010111659.1:0-10552 GCA_024706555.1 Mandevilla sanderi x Mandevilla atroviolacea | reverse complement strand
GCTTACAACCATATTGATCTATGTAACAAATACAACAGTATCTAATGACCACATTTGGCTCCTAGAAAAAGCAATAGAGAGGTTCATAGGAAGCTTAATGCTTTTCTAAGTTGAGTGTATAACCATCACTTACTAAATTCTTTTAGTGATTTGATCAAGAGAAGCTCCAATGTTGGCTGGCCGTATTTTCACAATTGCCTATGGATAATCTAGCACTAACACCTCCAACGTGGGCTAGTCAACACTAGTACATATCCTTGAAAATAGCTTTTAATTTGGTCGTTAATTTCAAAGTATAAAACCCAATTAACAAAAATAAGTGATGGAAGCTGCGGTTTAACTTATGTGACCAAATAAGACAAGAAATTTACAACATTAATTAAAATGGTCTTTGTTAATTCCTAAGGGTGGCTTTAATCTATTTATTTTCACACATTCACATAAATCACAAAGATATATAATGCATAAATAAATAAATAAACAAAGCTGACCCATTTGTCTCTTTTAGGAAAAGACCAAATGGGCTGAAAATTTTGCCCAAAACTATACCAAAAAAACCCTAAAACATTACGAAAATTTTTTCATAATGACCTCAGGGGTTTCTCCTCTGTTTTGGCTCTGTTTTTTTCCTATAGTCCGCCCAATAAGCTGCTGCAAAATCGTCCTCAACATCTGCGCGCTCTGCTGGAATTTCTGGATGCATAGTCACCAAAATTGTAATTTTTGACCAACGAAAAATGCCCAGAAATTTCTGAAATTTTCAGAAAGAATCTCCTCTCTTTGTACTACAGAATACAGCTTTTCATTAAGCAAAAATGTGCCCAAATTTCTCTCAAAACAGACCATACTTTGCAGTGGTTCTGCCCGCATACAAAGCTGTTCGCAGCAGCAGTTCAGTCGCAATGTACAGCTGCTTATGCGGCTATTATAGGCTAAAAATTTCCATCTTTGAGCAGCCTTTGGTGTCCTCCAATCACTCGTTTTATCGTCCTCTTGATCTCCAACCAAAACCTTACAAAAAAGGAATAGGAAAAACATAATTATACAATTTTTCCTGTACCTCTACTCGCGATGTTTAAAAGAGATCTAATAAAACGGTAAAACGAATAAAGAAATAAGATTTACATTGATTTCTGTACCTCCACTCATGAGGCTTACAGGAAATCTTGAAAAGAAATTCTTGGACTGAAATAAACATATAAAACATATTAAAGATCACATCTTTAACCAAAATCAGCCACCCTACTCATTCTAAAATTTTCTTTTGTAGCTTAAACATGCTCCTACCTGTGTAAAACATGCTCTGATACCAATTGAAGGGATTGATGCGCAGCTAAAGGGGAGCATTTAGGATTAAAACAACAAGGAGCGAAAGATACCGCTTTTAGGCCAAAAAATTCCCAACTTTTTGTTTTCCCTTGGAACTTGATGAATTTCAGTTCCATTCTCGAGAATCGATTGATCTTCTCTCTACAAAATTGAAAGACATGTTAGTACAATACCCTTACTTCTTCTAGACTGTTTTTTTCACCACTCTATAGTGTCTCGGTTAATAGAATAGAGGAATAAAGAAAAGAAACAAAGGACTAAGGGGAGAAGAGAAGAGAAGTGGCGGCTTCTCAATTCTTGGATGAGGTGTTTTTTCTTCTTCTTGTAGAATCCCAATTGTAGATAGAAAACAAAAAGAGAGAAAACTCACTCTTTCTTCCTCCTCAAAGTCACAGCACTAAGGAAGATAAGGGTTAGGAATTTTCATCCTTTTAGAAGAGTATCAAAAGACTCTTCTTGTCAAATTCTAGTTAGATTAGAATTAGGAAACTTGAGAAAATTTGGAAACTAAGACTCTTTTTCTCTCCAAAAAGTGTTGAACGAAATTCCCCTCTTTCTCTCTCAATTTAGTCTGCCTTGGGGTCTTGGAAGACTCCTTTGTCAACCCTAGGGTTGACCTATTCAATTAGTTCACACGGGGATGAAACCCGACAAACTAATTTCTTGTAATCCGTTTAATAAAGGCTAGTATAATTGAATCCATTAAAGCACAAGCCCAAATAAATAATCAAAGCCCCATTAAACATTATAAGACTCTTCTCTTAATTTTATTTAAACCCAATAATTAATTCCTTGGACCACAGCCCGAATTAATTATTAACAAATAAATATACAAGTTCTTTACTAATTTTATTCAAGTCCCAAAATAATTAATTTCTTAGATTTTAGTCCAAATTAATTATTCTATATTTTTCACAATAAAATTAATCTTTTCAACCATCTCTTTATCCACAATAGCTGTGATAATTAAATCACCGTAGTTACTTGAGCTAGTCTAGAGACCATAAGACATAATGTTCGAGGATCTATAAAATAACCAATACCCTTGCCATCAAATAACAATATTTTGTCATTTAAACATCTTCAAGTATCACGATGTAAAGATGATGTACTCCAAGAACATTAATGTATTGAAAACAAAAGCACATTGGGAATTAACCTAACATTCAATCTCGATCTACAAGTAATGGAGTGACAGTTATACCTTCTACGTAACATCTACTATTGAGCATAGGTCCGATTCTACTATCATTTTTCTCAAAAGCATCATTCACCTTAGGTATCTTGGTTTGTTCTGTTAAGTTCACATTGAATATTCACTAGAAGAATATTCGATATAGTATCTAAGCTGTACAACCGAGGCTAAGGGTTCAGTGAAAATAACTAGAACCAAACTCAAAGGGGTGATATCCACCTCAAATCTTGTATAGGTCTATCTTAACTAACTATGAACGCACACCCAACATATGAGGCTATTGATCTCCATTATGTGATCTTACCTATGGTGCATCAAAGTACTTAGAGTTAGTCTTGCCATACCACCAAACCCATTTTGTGGACCTCTTTCACGGTTTGTCAAAGTGTATATCGAGAGAAATTATATTTCAAAGAACAATATCATTTTATTCATGTCTATTACACATAATTACAGAAATAGATAGTATTTTTGGGCATATTTCCCAACAATAATGACCACAAGGGAGGTCAAAAAGTGTTAAAGAAAACAAGAGGCAAACACGACCCTAAATATTGCTCAATATAAAAGCTTGAAGCCCACAGGAACCGTTATTCCCTCAAAGAACAGCTTGACCTGAAAACGACATGTACGGGGTCAAAGACAAAATCCTATCATAGATAAGGATTAAAGACACAAATCTCCCAATAAGCAAGCAATGACAACCTAAAGAAAAGCTGAACTTTTTGCAAAATGGAAGCAAAGTCAAACCCATTAGAAAAAGGAATATTATATTGCATAACCAAAATTTTCTACGTACCTAATAGATAAAACAAGGGAAAATCAGAATATCCAGGCCTACCATATGCCAAAACATAATTTAATATTCGCCTCACACCGAGCAAAGCAAAGCAAGTTTAAAAGCAAAGGAATTGTTCGACGACTATAACAGGAAAAAGCGAAAAAAGTAATATTCTTCACAAATAGCGCAACAAAAGAAAAGGGCATCTTGGAAAGGTAGGGAGTGACTTATCTATTACACAAAGCCTTCAGGACATAGGATTAGCAGCCCAGAGTGACGTTGTCTTCTTCAAAGTGTATGTTCTCTTCGACTTGTACATGACAGCCTGTCAGTAAAAAGATGATTATCGCAAAGGAAAGCATACAAGGAAAGGTAAAATAAAACTCGATTGGGAGTAACAGGAAACCTGAGTACAACTTCATAAGTTGATACCTAGATGGGTCCAAGGATGAGGTCTTCAGTAAATTCATCATTTTCAATAACATTTAAAAGATTTACCTCACCCTCAGAAAAGATCTTTTCATCATTTTGAGCATGGGATGGCCCAACATCCTCCCCAAAAAACCATGGCAAGGGAGCTTTAGCCACATCAGTTTTGTTCATGGTTTGATCCAATTTATGGTCTAGGACTAGGTGGGATTCAAGGCTTTCAACTTTTCAACCATATCTTTGTATCTGGAGCAAATGAAGGTAAAAGCCACATTATCGACCACATCATTCATTGCTCTGGCCCTCAGAATGGCATCCTGGTCAACTCACCAATAGAATCAAATGAGTCTCTAGTTCTATCATGGAGGTCGTATAGCTCCTTGATGTGGTCTGCCAAGGATTTACTCAATGTAGACAACTTGTTATCAACATCACTTTTATCCCAAAACTAATTTTTTTTGAGCAAGGTCAAAATCATCCAACTAACCCTCCACAAAAACTTTATGTTCAGCGGACTCTTTTTGCTGAAAACACAATTTCTTTCTATGACAATATCTAGCTCCTGCTTTGGCTTCTTATTCTCTTCACTTAAGTTGTCGAGTGTAGCTTGGACTTCATGAGATCCTATCCCTTGGAAAGACTTCCTCATACAGTTTTCCCTATTTATAGCAACAGTTTAAATTCAAAAGACAAAAGAAAGAGGTCAAATTGTCAACACTAAAGTTACCATGCAAAACTAGGCAAGGTTGTGAGAATTACTAGAGCAGTGTTCAGGTTGTTTCGCTCGTCCAGATCAGGGTAATAAAATCTTTGAATGATTGACTTGTCCTTGGGGATAACACTTTCCAACAGAAATGATTGAGAGTAAGGCCATTAAGTGTGGGAGTCGAACGTTTCAGTTAAAAATGAAGGGAGCAGGATCCTTATAAGTTTCCTCTTTCTCGCAAGCTTCATTCTTCTCAAACAAAATAGGAGTCTTTCTCCAAGAGCTAGCTATGAATTTATTTGCAGTCTTGTTCAAGACAAGGGGCAGGAGGTATGGTGGAGGTGGCACGACCTCCATCCCTTGGGATAGTTTTCGTTTTGGTAGTTAGTGGCAAAACTGCAGCCATGGGCAAAGTGTCATCATCCTTCATTGTCACCAACTCCTCACTAATGGTCACACAACCCCTCATAAAAATATCTCCTCTTAGCCTATTGAAAGACCTATGTGGAAGTGGTTTCTGCGACCTCTGTGGGTCGAATAGGGTTTTCTTTAAACCTCTCTGACTACCCCCAAAGATTCTTCTCCCTCAATGATTGCAAAATCAACGCTCATTTTGTTAGAGAAGGAGGTCCACCAGAAGAGGGCATGCCACCATACCAGAACGGGTTACCCCAGTATTCTTTTTAGCCAGTACACGAGCAAAGTGAGAGATAGATGCACAAGATGACTAGTGTTTAGTAACAAGAATACACGAAAAAAATTTCGTTAAACAGAAACCTCAAAAGAATACTACAATCAATAGGTATCCCTAACAATATCCTTAAAGCAGACAATTTCTACAATATGTTAACCTGCTGCGTTCAATGTTGTTCTGTCCTATTCATGGGTAGTACATGAATCCTCTACAAGGAGAATGTCAGTGGCTGACACCTCCTAAAGTTCCCTAGCGAAAGGATACTTTCTTATCAAAATTTCAAAAACAATATGGAGATTCAAGAACAGTGATAGTTTAGGATCACGAAAGGTCGTAGATGTATTCCCAGAACAGTTAGGTAAGTCAGCATGGATGGGAAGCTTGGCAAAAAAGAAAGAGGTCAATGCTTTGTTCGTCCTAGGAAAGGTTTCTAAAAAAAGACGAGCCCTCTGGACGAAAGTGCCATATTCATGACCTCTAGAAGAGGAGTTACATTGCAAATGAAAGCAAGCCCTAAATAGATCAAGGCAAATAGAGAAATGATAGGCATGGCACACGATGAAGAAAATAGTAATGACCTTCATAGAATTAGGGCTAACCTGGGCCAGAGGGACACACTAAAATCTGGTGATGTCTATAAATAAAGGTTCCAAAGAAGACTACCCTCTGGACAAAACTGACATATGTTCGACCTCTAGAAGAGGAGTTACATTGCAAACGAAAGCAAGCCCTAAATAGATCAAGGCAAATAGGGAAATAATTGGCATGGCATAAGGTGATGAAAGTAGTAATGACCCGCGACAATTTGGAGATGTCTATAAACTAAGGATGAATAGGAAAATGTAACCCTACCCTGAGTGACCCTCATTAATCATCACGTACTGACCGCAAGAGATTCATTAGCCCTAGGGAGAAGAAAATCACAGTTGTGTTCAAACACGAATTCTTGTTTATGAGCCACAAGCCTATCCCTTCTAATGTCAGTTCACGAGGAAAATATGTTATCTAGATTATTTGGACAATACTGGTCTACATTCACAGAGGTTTCTTCTAGTAGGAACATAACAAGACAAAAGGGTCTCGGAAGGGTCAAAATGATGACAACTAACCATTGCTAGCCTAATACAACAAGAAATAGCAACATGAAGGGATGTATCTAATCGAGTCACTGTTTGTAATTTCTCAGTAGAATGAAAAGAAGAAGGAGATCAGTTTTTTTGTTTGTTTGCTTGGTAGGTTATCGCCGATGTAAAATGAGCAAAAGTTATGTCCAAAATCCTATTTGAAAAAGGTGATATGAAAAGTTACGTCTATGGTGAACTCAAAGGTCGTTTAGAGAATATTTGATATGACGTCATGATATCTCCTCGAAACTCAGATATTGAGCCACCTGTGCATGATTTTTGAAATTTGAGGGGCATTTTCGACATTATCAATGGTAATATCTCTTTTAAGGCCGGCCACGAGCTCGATTTCAGAAAAATGTCGATGTGACCCAAAGAGGTTAAAGACTTAATAATGAGATCAATAAAAGATATTCCATGATTATGGTAATTAAGATATTCAAAGGGATTGATGTAGATAAGGAAGTTACTTAATGATCAACAAGGGTCTCTTGTGAATCTAGGAGATAGATCAACCAACACCTATAAAGTACTCTTTCATGACTACACAGAATAGACCAATTCTTACGGTTATCTTAAATACAAGTACTAACTTAGGCAAAGGAGATATCCCCAGTGTGAATACCCTCCTCTCTGATGACTTCTTTTTTGGTGATTTCAAGTCGTAGTTCGAATAGTTGTTGTGGTAGATTCGGGACATCAAAATTTGGCCTATCACCATTGAAGAAGGAAGATTCACAAAGGAGAAAGAGTTTATCCAAAATATCGTCTTGGGTGAGTCTTTTAAGAAAAACTTTCTCTGAATGAAGGTTACATAACCTCTACCCTTAGAAAATGAGTTACATTGAAGTCGAAAGCAAGCATGGAATAACTTATGATTGATAGGGATTTACAAGCATGGAACAATATAATAAAAGTGGTGATAACCTAACGGAATTAGGGGTCAACTATGTGAAGTGGATGTTCCAAAAACTAGAAATATCGTACAATCAAGGCATAAGTCAAAGCGATGCCCAAAGGTGACCTTGATGCACAACTACATTATTTCTCTTTATGGTGGTCAATTACTTTACTGATGTAGCTTTAACCAATGAATATTCACCACTTATTGAATAATCATTCCTAAGATGATTTATTTTGTCTACATCTAAATCTGATTACAAAGAAAAAATGGGATTGAGGCCGCTTCCATCAAATACTTCCAAAGACGTGGTTAGAGCCCTAAGTATGATTGGGGGAATGTAAAAAATATTGTTTTCAAGACCTACATCATAACTATTAGCCATTCAAAGAAAGTATAGGATGCACCTAAGGGCAGACGACGGAGAACCTCTGGAACGCAAGAGAGAAAAAAAGTTAAAGAAGATAAAAGTGCAAGTCGTAAAAGTTGATTCTGAAATCTGGAGATAACTTGTTGTAGTTGCTGTAACGATCACAATATTGGAAATTTAAAAGGTCCTCACGTGGATTGAAATAGAACCTTCTAATTGATAACAAGAGGAAGTGACCTTTTAAGATTTGTATTGCCATTTAAGAGGTGTGACTTCTAGTAAAGGTTTTCTTGACCAATTTATGGGCAATTAATAATCACCATTTTTAGGGAGGGATATGATGGGATAAAACCCATCGAATTGGACCTTCGGACCTCTAATAGGCTCGAGGAATAGTCTAGCCCAAATACATTAATATAATAATATAAGACCTCTTCTGGTCACACAAAGCCTATGCAACTATCTAGAGGCACCACTTCAATTGATATAGATCAATCTTAGATCAAACTAAATATTGGTATGATGATCTCAAAGAGAAACAATCCTATTGGTAGTTACCTAAAAGTTTATAAGATCTACTTAAAATCTATATGATGATGACAAAAGGTCTTAGGTAAAGGTATATCCTATTAATTAATTAACATGATTTTATGTACATTATTTATATACAACTCTAACTTAAGCATCAGAGATATCCGTATGGTGACAACCTATCTCTTCGGTGATCATTTCTTGTGGTTCTAGACCATAGACTAAGGTGACATTGGTGGTAGGAACTGAGTAGACAAATTTGGACCTGTCAAGTGAAAAATAAAGACCTGAATTTATTTTCATTCATTATATTTCATATATAGCTTTGTATTTAAGTTTAGTATCGATATTGTATAGATCTGACAATATACACCTCTATATAATACATCAATGTACCTCACTTTTGCTTGAAACCGTACATTATCTCTCCTTAACCTTTTTTCTCTACTCTTGCATGGTATCAGAGCAATTCACAAGATAATTTCTCTTCTTCTCACAACTTTTATTTTCTTTTATTCCATGGCAACTTCATCCATTTTTCCTTCTTCCTCAAGCATTCCTCTTCCTTCCTTTTCCCCCCACAATTCCTTTCAAACATAATGGTCGTTACTACTTTTGGATGGGCATCAAGTCCTGTTGTCATTACTTATTGACTTCTCGACTACTTAGAAGGTCGTGTCCCTGCTCCTTGCAAATCCATCATTGTTGAAGGCAGTACTACACCCAATTCCAAGTATTCATAATGAGAGTCCTAAGATAAGTTTCCCTTGCGTGATGCTTGCTCTTACAAAAGAAAATAATTATACTATCCTCTTAGCCAAGATGTCTCATGGAGCTTGGACCTCTCTAGAGAAGTCATTTGTTTATCAAACTAAGGATTTACTTGATCAATAGTGATGTGATGTTCGAAAAGGAACCTCCTAAGTTATATTAAATTTGTTAAACAACATGCCCTTCGCTTTGCTCAACGGGCTTGGGCATCAAATGGGAAGCCCTTGTTCTTTCTATGTTTGAAAACTAGGTCTCCATGAGCACCGATGAACTTACAACCCTTCTTCTTGGTCATGAAAATCATCATAACCGTTCCGCTTCTTATGAACATTCATTCCAGCATCTTCAACTCCTATCCCTAGAATTCTTGGTCCCCTCATTCCAAAGTTCATTATTCTGTTGTGCGAGGACGTCAAATCTTAGGTGAACATAGTAGAGGTGGTCAATATGGCCAAGGCAGCAAGGCAAACAATAGAGGATGTTGCGAATACCAGTCTTTTTTTTAAAGTGACCTAGTAACAGTTTTGGATGGCATTCATACTCGATTCCAACTGGTGACCTATGTTCTTACTAGTCGACCTTTGGGTCTACTATTAGGCCTACCTCCTATTTTGGTTCAGCCCCCAACAAGTCCACTTCTTATGGATCTACCTCTCATTCTCATTAGGGTCCAACCCATATAATGATCAACTCCACAATATGACATGATCGAACTGCAATAGGCCTGGGCATATTACCCCTTTTTTGTCAATATAACCCCTTTTCCAGTGCATAGGTACATTATACCATTGCTTCTTATCTAGCTCTCAAGGATCTCAAATGGTATATGGACACCGCAGCAACTCACCATGCCACCTCAGATTTGTCTAATTTATCTCTTCAAGTTGAGCATTCCAACTTAGATTGTAACACCTAGAAGGGGGTCTTTTTTTTTTTTTTGAGAGAACCATGCAAGAAATTCATATAAAGCGGAAATAAACAACAAGTATAGGCCTATTTACTATTACAACACAATAGTCACACTATGGCGGCGCAATAGCATAAGTGAATATTATTTTGTAAAGACAGTAATCCAAACCACCAAGCATATCATCTAAAATAGACAACAAATAAAGTGAGAGCTGCTTTCGGTACTAGTAATCTCCATCCCCTAAAATAGAATCTAAACACAATCGGGGTGTTCTATAAGCCTAGTGATTTCTGCTCAAGTACCCAACTTACAATAGCTAAACGAATTATTATAGTTTACAGGAAAGAAATAACGGAATTGAAGACAGTTAAGCGGCATTAAAAGCATAAATAAAATTCATCACAAAAGTATTTTTTTGGGAAAGATAGGATTGTGATCAACCAAACTCCTTTCTAACTGCTGCCACTGTAGTTCCCCCTAGCAACATCACAATGTAGGACCGTGATGTCATCAACCAACCTTACAACCAAAAGTTGGATCCCATCCGACTAAGGACCATCTGAGTCCATATAGAAATCAGTATTTCCGTAAAAGAGGCCCATGCCTTGACCGTCACTTAGTCTGTCATCAATGGGAAATCGTTAACCAAGGGCGGCCAACCATTAGTCACGAACCTCCAAAGGTACCCTTAAGTTTGTAACAAGGTAGAGACCATTCTAGTTACCCTGGTTGTAACAAGAATTCTTAGAAAATCACAACCTGTTTTCCCATAGTTTTGTTAATTTCGAGAAAGAAAGGATTCAACAAATAA
>JAKNRG010111607.1:0-11696 GCA_024706555.1 Mandevilla sanderi x Mandevilla atroviolacea | reverse complement strand
CTTGTGGTCCAATGGGTTTAGTAATAGCGGGCTTTATTGAACGAGTTATAAAAAATTGGTCTTGCAGGCTAAAGCCCATGTGAACTAATTAAAGAGGTCAACCCTAGGTCAACCAAGAAGTCCTGCAAGACCTCTTGGCCGACCAAATTGATAGAAAATAAGGGATTTTCGTTCAGCCCTTGATGGAAAGAGAAAAGGAGTCTTAGTCTCCAAGTTTTCTCAAGTTTCCTAATTCTAGTTTGACTAGGATTTGGCAAGAAGTGTCTTTTATAACAAACCTTCTTGAAGGCTGAAATTTGGAGCAACCGTAATCAAAGTGCCGTCACTTTGAAGAAGAAAAAGAGGGTTTTCACTCTTTGGTTTTTCTCTCTGCAATTGGGATTTTTTGGGAAGAAGAAAAGACGACTCTTCAAGAAAAATAGAGAAGATGTCAATTCTCTTTCTCTTCTCTTGTGTTCTTTGTTTTCTTTTCTTCAATTCCTCTATTCTCTATTCACCAAGACTCTATAGGGTGGTGAAGAGAATAGTCTAGAAGATCTAAGGGTATTGTTCTAACATTATGTTCAATTTTGTAGAAAGAAGAACAATCAATTCCCGCGAATGGAATCGATTTCCGTCAAGTTCCATAGGGAATCACAAAGCTGGATTTTTTCATGGTCTAAAAAGGTAATCTTTGCTCCTTACTGTTGTTGTGATCCTCCATGCTCCCCCTTCCGCTGCCCACCAATTCCCTTCATATTCTCCATGAGAATAATTTAACCGGCCCGAATTATGTGGACTGGAAAAGAAAACTGAACATAGTCCTTATTGCGGAGGATTATAAGTATGTCCTCACCGACCCCTGTCCCGTTATTGGGGATAACTCCACTGAGGAGGTGAAAAAGGTCCATAAAGACTGGGTGAAAGCCAGTGCAACATGTTAGCTTCCATGTCCAACGTGTTGCTAGCGCAACATGAGAATATGGATCACGCTGCTGATATTGATCTCTCACTAAAGGAAATGTTCGGGTACATTGGCCGGACCGCAAGGCAGGAAGCCATAAGGTCCATTTTGAACACTAGGATGGCTGAAGGGATGCTAGTTCAAAGCATATGCTCAAGATGATGGCGGCCTTTGATGAAGCCGAGATCCTAGTTGCTTTCCTCTATTGGGAGACCAAGAATGACAAGATCATGGAAACTCTGCCTCCTTCCTTTTCTCAATTAAAGCTCTTTTATAATATGGGCAAGATGGAAATGACTTTTCCTGAGCTGCTAAAGGAATTGCAAATGGTAGAGAGGATCATGAAGCAAGGCTCCACTGCTCTTATGGTTAAAGGTTCCTTTTCTGGGCTAAAGTCTAAGTCCAAGAGATTCAAGAGGAAAAAGAAACCACAAGGAAGTAGTGAGCAGCAAGCAAAAGCTCCTCCTCCTCCCATGAAGTCCAAATCCAAGCCTTTGGGTAAATGTTTTTCTTGTGGCCAGAAAGGTCACTGGAAGAAGGATTGTCCCAAGATGAAGACAAAGGCGACCAAAGGTGATGTCTACTACCTTGAGTCTATATTGATGGTTGGATCTTCATCCACTTGGATAGTTGATTTTGGACCCCCTAACCATGTCTGTAACTCCAAGCAGGGGTTCAAGATGACAAGGAGACTCAACAAGGGTGAGCATGGACTCCGAGTAAGAAATGGTGCCAAAGTATGGGCTGAAGCTGTGGGAGATGTTTCTTTGTTTTTCGGCAGTAATCTTTTGGTTTTGAATAATGTTTTATATGTCCAGAACTTTAGACAATTTAATTTCTGTTTCCACTTTAATAAAAGATGGTTATTCTGTTTCTTTTCATTCTGATGTTGCCATCAGTAGAAATGGAAAGATAGTTTGTTCTGGTAGCTCATATGATAACCTATATTATTTTAATCCAAATTTGGATCAAGCCTATAACATTGAACAAGGGGAACAAAATAAAAGGAAGAGAAAGGCCTTTAATAACAATGATTCATATTTATGGCACTTAAGCTTGGGACATATTAATGCCAATCGGATTCAAAGGCTAACCCAAATAGGACTTTGGGCTCATTAGATTTGGAAGAATGGCCTGATTGTGAATTTTGCTTAATGGGGAAAATGACCAAAAGGCCATTTAACCAGAAAGCTGAAAGAGCCAAAGAAATATTGGATCTAGTTCACAGTGATGTTTGTGGTCCATTAAGCACACCCGCGAGAGGCGGACATGAGTACTTCATCACTTTTACTGATGATAACTCACACCTTGGTTATGTTTACTTCATAAGACACAAGTTTGACTCTTTTGAAAAATCCAAAGAGTACAAGGCTGAAGTGGAGCGTTAAACAGGTAGACAAATTAAAGCGCTGAGATCAGATCGTGGTGGAGAATATCTCCTTGGTGAGTTTAAGGATTACAAGGCACATCATGGTATAGTACCTCAGTTGACTGCACCTAGGACACCCCAGCAAAATGGTGTATCCGAGAGAAGGAACAGAACGTTATTGGATATGGTCAGAAGCATGATGTCTCATGGATCTCTCCCTATGTCTTTTCAGAGATATGCCTTAGAGACAGCGACATATATTTTCAACTTGGTGCTTTCCAAGTCAATACCTAAGACTCCCTATGAGATGTGGACAGGGCGCAAGCCAAGTCTGTGCACCTCAAGATTTGGGGATGTCCTGCTTATGTATTGACTAGGGGAAGTAAGCTAGATCCAAGATCAAAATTATGTTACTTTGTAGGGTATCCTAAGGAGACAAGAGGCGCCTACTTTTATCAACCTCAAGAGCATAATGTGTTTGTTAGCACTAATGCCAGATACTTGGAGGACGATCAAAGGATAAGCACCAAGTGTTCCTATCGAGTGGAATTAGGAGAAAAGGACTTAGACCTAGACTCTCCATCCAATCCAATAACTACTGAGAATAAGACACGACATGAGTCTCCAGCACATTTACTGCCTCGTCGTAGTGGGAGGATTACCAGAGTTCTTGAGAGATGGACTGGTGAGGTGTTTGGCCTTGAATCAAATCATTAGGAATTAGGCCACACTAGTTACAATGAAGCTGTAAGTGATGCAGATGCAGATCATTGGCATGAAGCAATGAATGCCGAGATTGAGTCTATGTATCTCAACCCAGTCCGGGTTCTTGTACCAGCACCTGAAGGGATAAAACCCATTCGGTGCATGTGGGTTTACAAGAGGAGGAGAGGATCTGACGGGAAGGTGGAAACCTTCAAAGCTAGGCTGCAGGCCAAAGGATATACTCAGAAAGAGGGAATCGATTATGAGGAAACCTTCTCACCAGTGGCTATGCTTAAGTCAATCCGGATTCTTTTAGCCATCGCATGTCACTATGACTACGAGATATGGCAAATGGACGTTAAGACTGCCTTCCTAAACGGAAATCTTAATGAGAGTATCTATATGATACAACCAGACGGGTATGTTGCTAAAGGCCAAGAACATATGGTTTGTAGGCTTAAGAAGTCTATTTATGGACTTAAGCAAGCATCTAGATCATGGAACATACGTTTTGATGAGACTGTAAAGTCTTATGGATTTATGCAAAACGTAGATGAGCCATGTGTGTATAAGAGACTTGATAAAAATACTGTAACATTCTTAGTGCTTTATGTTGATGGCATTCTACTCATTGGAAATGATGCAGGGGTAATGTCATCAGTTAAGATTTGGCTATCTAGTCAATTTAGTATGAAGGACTTAGGAGAAGCCAGTTATGTCCTAGGAATCAAACTCGTATGAGATAGAAAGCAAAGGACATTAGGCTTATCCCAAGTGACCTACATTGACAAGATTTTGGCTAAGTATAACATGGATCAGTCTAAGGGAGGGTTGATACCTTTCAGGCATGGATTGATTTTTTCTTCTAAGCAGTGCCCTTCGACACAAGAAGAAAAAGAAAGAATCAGTAGGATTCCTTATGCTTCGGCAGTTGGAAGTCTCATGTATGCCATGTTATGTACTAGGCCAAATAACTAACGTCTGCCTTCCTAAACGGCAATCTTAATTAGAGTATCTATATGATACAACCAGACGAGTATGTTGCTAAAGGCCAAGAACATATGGTATGTAAGCTTAAGAAGTCTATTTATGGACTTAAGCAAGCATCTAGATCATGGAACATACGTTTTGATGAGACTGTAAAGTCTTATGGATTTATACAAAACGTAGATTAGCCATGTGTGTATAAGAGACTTGATAAAAATACTATAACATTCTTAGTGCTTTATGTTGATGGCATTCTACTCATTGGAAATGATGTAGGGGTAATGTCATCAGTTAAGATTTGGCTTTCTAGTCAATTTAGTATGAAGGACTTAGGAGAAGCCAGTTATGTCCTAGGAATCAAACTCGTAAGAGATAGAAATTAAAGGACATTAGGCCTATCCCAAGTGACCTACATTGACAAGATTTTGGCTAAGTATAACATGGATCAGTCTAAGGGAGGGTTGATACCTTTCAGGCATGGATTGATTTTTTCTTCTAAGCAGTGTCCTTCGACACAAGAAGAAAAAGAAAGAATGAGTAGGATTCCTTATGCTTCGGTAGTTGGAAATCTCATGTATGCCATGTTATGTACAAGGCCAGATATCTGTTATGCCGTAGGCATGGTGAGCAGACATCAGTCAAATCTGGGGGTGGATCATTGGTAGGCGGTTAAACATATATGCAAGTCCTTGAAGAGTACTAGGGACTATATGTTGATATACCGAGCTGATGACTTAGTTCCAGTTGATTACACAGATTCTGACTTCCAGACATGTAGGGATGAAAGAAAATCCACTTCTCGATATGTCTTCACCTTGTCTGGAGCAGTGATTTCATGGAGGAGTATCAAGCATTCTTGTATTGCTGATTCTACCATGGAAGCAGAGTACGTAGCAGCATCGGAAGCGTCCAAAGAGGCAGTATGGCTTCGGAAGTTCTTAACAGAACTTGAAGTTGTGCCTAACATGGACAAACCGTTGGCTATGTATTGTGATAACAATGCAGCTATATCACAGTGTAAAGAACCCAGAAACCACCGAAACGGAAAGCACATAGAGAGGAAGTATCACCTTATTCGGGATTTCATCCAGAAGAAGGAGATAGTGGTAGAGCAAATTCCCTCTGAGAAAAATCTAGCTTATCCAGTTACTAAATCTCTGGCAGAGAAGGTCTTCAATCGACATTTAGATGCTATGGGCGTAAGGGCAAGCTAGATAGCCTCTGTTTGTGCAAGTGGGAGTCTGTTGGGATTCATGCCCAAAAGAGACTAACTATTTGTGTTATGTGTAAATGTTTCAATAAATGATGTACTTCTTTAGATTGATGCTTTCTATACCATACACATTGTTATTACTATGCAAAGGTCCGCTTGATGTAAATAGATACGTCTAAGTGATGGGTCATTCTTCACAGAAAGGTTTAGACTATCGGAACTTTATATCATAAGTAAAAGCGTTCTTGGTCGATCGATGAAAGTGGGCCGTTCATCGAACAAAGACCATAACACAATAGTGTCCTTTAAGTAGGGTGACTTACCTTGGTCATTGGGTAGGATTCCCAAGCTATTGTGTTTGTCACTCAATGTGTGGCACATTTGAAGTGTAGAACTGGACCATGTGAAGGTTATTCTCTAAAATGTACTCTCAAAGGAAAGAGAATAAACACCTCTACAGCTACAGCAAGGACAGTACCTATGACATGAGTATAGGTCGGTGGTCTGACGAAGTTGACTCTATGTGCTTTGATGTACCATAGGTGAGATCACAGTAATGGAGATCAATAGCCTCGTACGTTGGGTATGTAGACTTAGTTTAGCTAAGATAGACTTATACAATAGGGTCTCTACGCCATCACATTTATGGGATGGACTTAATCGCCCCCTTTGAGAGTTGTTCTTAGTTAGTTCACCAAATCCAAGGCCTTGGTAGTACAATCTCGAATTGTATTGAACATTCTTCTGGTGAGTGTTCAGGGTGAATTAATGGTTAAAAGAACTAGATACCTAATGATGGTAGAAGCTATTGAGAAAGGTGATAGTGCAATCGGACCTATGTTCAATAATGGGTGTTACGTAGAACGGTTAAAACTGTCAAAACTTCTGTAGGTCAAAGACTGAGTATTTTCATACTTCTGTATTTGAATACAGTAATGTTCTTGGAGTACAGCATCTTTTCATGGTGATGCTAGAAGATGTTCAAAATGACAAGATATGCTATTTTGTTAGCAGGGGTATTTTGGTCATTTTGTAGAGCCTCGAACATATGTCTTAAGGTCCCCGGGCGAACTCAATTTTCCATGGTGATTTAATATCACAACTATAGTGTATATGGAGGTAGTTGAGGAGATTAATTTTATTCAGAGAAAGCCGGAATAATTAATTTGGACTTATGTGTAAGAAATTAATTGTTTAGGGACTTGAATAAAATTAAAGGAACTGTGATTTATTTCTGGATAATTAATTTGGGTTTTGTGTCCTAAGAATTAATTATTGGGCTCAAATAAACATAAAATAAGTGTCTTGTTCAATTAATTGGGACTGAATTAATTAATTTGGGTTTTTAGCCCGAGAAATTCATTAATGGCCCCAAGCAATTAATTAATAAGAGAATTGGACCCACGGGCAAGCCCGTGGAGAAGTCTTGGCCGGCCAACCCCTTAGGGTTTCTAGGAGTTCTTTAAATGTTCTCCTAGCGTCAAACCCTAGACACACGAAAAAGGAAAGAAAAGTTTTCAGAAATTTTTATCAGACGGTTTGCCGTGGGGCGCCTAAGCTGAGAGAAAAAGGAGAACTTTGGGAAGCCAAGGCTGAGATTTTCGATCATCAAGAGAGCAGCCCTAGCTACCTCTCCCTTCCACTCTTGTTTTGTTTCCTTGTGTTATCTCTTCCTCCTCTATTCTCTTGTTTGCCAAAGACCCATAGGGTGGTGAGAGAATAGTCTGGAAGACGTTAAGGGTATTGTCAACTAATCCTTTTGATTTTTTTTGATTGACAAGCTTAAGAGGATTGTTTGGAGGCGGTTTTACAAGCTAAAGCCATCCAAGAAGTCTTTTTTGCGAAAATTCAAGAAAGCTTCTTGTAAGTATTTCGCCTATGTTTAGGTAATTCTTGATCATGGTAGTGTTTCTGCATGCTTTTTTCCTTTCAATTAGTATCAGAGCCATGATTATATACATAGGTGCATGCTTCTATGGTTTTCGCATGATAGGGTGGCTGTCTTTGATATAAAGATGCGATCTTTATGTGTTTATTTAAGCCCTACATCTCTTTTCTAGATTATATTGTTGCCTCGTGGTTTGAGGCATAGGAAAAATATTATCTTTTGTTGTTTATGTTGTTTTGCTAGATCTCTTGATGTACACCTCGTGGTTAGAGGTATAGGAAAACTTGAAATTTTGTTTTATCGTTTTTCCTTTCTCTATGTGTACTGTTTTTGTTGGAGATCAAAAGATGACAAAACGACAAGGCGAAAGACACCACATGAACCCTCTGGATGTGTCGCACAAGGGGCTGTTATGGCACCTGAAAAGTCTCTGTTTTTGGCTGTGCAATTCGCCTGAATCCGAGGCTGTCTGCTGCTGCGACCCTTGTTGGTTGCGCGCAGAACAGCTACGGTTCTGGCTGAGTTGCAACGGCTGGAAAGGGGAGATTTTGGTGCCAAAAGATGCTACTAACAATGGGAGAAAATCCTGCTGTAGCAGTGTAAAAATTCTGGACAGAAAAAGTAAAGTTTTCAGCCTTTGCACACTGAAACTGTACCAGAATTTTTCCTGCAGAAGTGGCGGCTCTTTCTGGGCAGAATCAAGCAGCAAAAATGGTGGAGGAACCTGTACAGCAGTTCTGTAATTTTCTGGAGTCATTAGGGTTCTTTTGGTATAGTTTTTGGGCTCGCTTTTGGCCCGTTTGGTGTTTTACGGAAAGAGATGTCATGGGCTTGCTTTATTTATTTATGCTTTATGTTTTTTCATATGATAAGCATGCAAATAAATACTCAAAGCCACCCTTAGGAATTAACATAGACCATTGTTAATAATGTTGTTGATTCCTATTTGATCACCTAAGTTAAAACTAGATGAGCATGTAAATGAACCATGCCATGTTTTGTGTGATCAAAGATACAAGCCCTATGGTTTGACCTAGTTTAGGGCCGTTCATCAAACTTTCAATTTTTTTTTTAAAAAAAAAACGTAAAACCGTGGAAGTTTCTTTCAAAAGACAAGATCTTTATATGATTTACAAAAGGTTTTATAAGAAGTAAAATCCTAGCAATTATGTTTCAAAAGGGTTCATTCTTACTATGGAAACATGATTATGGATTTAAAGGTTTTCTTAAAGATTAAAACCAATTTTGTAAGGGATCATTTAAAGTGTCTTTGTTTTATAAATGACTTTGGTTATTAATTAGAAATAAGGTAACTCTAGTAGTCATATCTTCTAAAGGGTTCTTCCTTGAGATAGTGATATCGACAAGAGTTAAAGTTTTTCTTAAGATAAATGGAACCAAGAAAGTTATTTATTTTTCAAATCCTCATCTTAAAATATTGAGTGGGAGAGGGTTTATTTAGACCCACGGTTTCCATTGCTTATTTGTGTTAATAAAATCTTTGGATCTAGATATTAATGGACAAATTAAAAGCTATCTTCGAGGATAAGTACTAGTGTCGGCCAACAGACGTTGGAGGCATTGGTACTAGATTATCCATAGGCAATTGTGAGAACCGGCTAGCCTACGTTGGAGATTCTCTTGATCAATTTACTAAAAGAAGTTAGTAAGTAATGGTTACACACTCAAATTAGAAAAGCATTAATCTTCCTACGAAGCTCTGTTGCGTTTTCTAGGAACTAAAGTGGTTATTAGGTGTTGTTGCATTTGTTACATAGAGCAATACACTAAGCCATCATATTATTGATTATAGTTTGAGGATTGACTATAATGAAAGATAATATGAAGAGAACAATGTATCTTTTATACATTATTTGCATGTATTATGTGTTTAAACTATTTCAAAGGACAAAGTATTCATTCTATTTTTTACACTTTTCAGAAATATGATTGGTGGGAGTTCTTTATGTCCCTTGGCCGCTATTCTCCATGAGAATAAGTTAATCGGCCCGAATTATGTGGAGTGGAAAAGAAAATTGAACATAGTCGTTACTGCGGAGGATTATAAGTATGTTCTCACCGACCCCTGTCCCGTTATTGGGGATAACTCCACTGAGGAGGAGAAAAAGGTCCATAAGGACTGGGTGAAAGCCGACTCTATGGCCAAGTGCTATATGTTAGCTTCCATGTCCAACGTGTTGCTAGTGCAACATGAGAATATGGATCACGCTGTTGATATTGATCTCTCACTAAGGGAAACGTTCACAGACATTGGCTGGCCCGCAAGGCAGGAAGCCATAAGGTCCATTATGAACACTAGGATGGCTGAAGGGACGCCAGTTCGAGAGCATATGCTCAAGATGATGGCGGCCTTTGATGAAGCCGAGATCCTAGGTGCTTTTCTTGGTTGAGAGACCAAGAATGACATGATCATGAAAACTCTGCCTCCTTCCTTTGCTCAATTCAAGCTCAATTATAATATGGGCAAGATGGAAATGACTTTTCCTAAGCTGCTTAAGGAACTGCAAATGGTAGAAAGGATCATGAAGCAGGGTTCCACTGCTCTTATGGTTAAAGGTTCCTCTTTTGGGCTTAAGTCTAAGTCCAAGAGATTCAAGGGGAAAAAGAAACCACAAGGAAGTAGTGAGCAGCAAGCAAAAGTTCCTCCTCCCAAGAAGTCCAAATCCAAGCCTTCAAGCCTTCAAGTGTTTTTCTTGTGGCCATAGAGGTCACTGGAAGAAGGACTGTCCCAAGATGAAGGCAAAGGCTACCAAAGGTGATGTCTACTACCTTGAGCCTATATTGATGGTTGGATCTTCATCCACTTGGATAGTTGATTCTGGAGCCACTAATCATGTCTGTAACTCCAAGCAGGGGTTCAAGATGACAAGGAGACTCAACAAGGGTGAGCATGAACTCCGAGTAGGAAATGGTGCCAAAGTATAAGCTGAAGCTGTGGGAGATGTTTCTTTGTTTTTTGGCGATAATCTTTTGGTCTTGAATAATGTTTTTATAAGTCTAGAACTTTAGATAGAATTTAAATTCTGTTTCCACTTTAATAAAAGATAGTTATTCTGTTTCTTTTCATTCTAATGTTTCCATCAGTAGAAATGGAAAGCTAGTTTGTTCTGGTAGCTCATATGATAATCTATATTATTTAAATCCAAATTCAGACCAAGCCTATAATAATGAACAAGGCGAACAAAATAAAAGGAAGAGAAAGACCTTTAGTAACAATGATTCTTATTTATGGCACTTAAGATTGGGACATATTATTGCCAATCGAATTCAAAGGCTAATCTAAGATGGGCTTTTGGGCTCATTAGATTTGGAAGAATGGCCTGATTGTGAATCCTGCTTAATGGGGAAAATGACCAAAAAGCCATTTAACTAGAAAGCTGAAAGAGCCAAAGGAATATTGGATCTAGTTCACAGTGATGTTTGTGGTCCTTTAAGCACTCCAGCGAGAGGTGGATATGTGTACTTCATCACTTTTACTATTGATAACTCAGGCTTTGGTTATGTTTACTTGATAAGACACAGTCTGACTCTTTTGAAAAATTCAAAGAGTGTAAGGCTGAAGTGGAGCGTCAAACAGGTGAACAAATTAAAGCGCTTAGATTAGATCGTGGTGGAGAATATCTCCTTCGTGAGTTTAAGGATTACATGGCACATCATGGTATAGTATGTCAGTTGACTGCACCTGGGACACCCCAGCAAAATGGTGTATCTGAGAGAAGGAACAGAAAGTTATTGGATATGGTTAGAAGCATAATGTCTCATGCATCTCTCCCTATGTCTTTTTGGGGATATGCCTTAGAGACAGCGACATATATTTTTAACTTGGTGCCTTCCAAGTCAGTACCTAAGACTCCCTATGACATGTGGACTGGGCGCAAGCCAAGTCTAAAGCACCTCAAGATTTGGGGATGTCCTGCTTATGTATTAACTAGAGGAAGTAAGCTAGATCCAAGATCAGAATTATGTTACTTTCTAGGGTATCCTAAGGAGACAAGAGGCGCCTACTTTTATCATCCTCAAGAGTATAAAGTGTTTGTTAGCACTAATGCTAGATACTTGGAGGACAATCAAAGGATAAGCACCAAGTGTTCCAATTGAGTGGAATTAGGAGAAAAGGACTTAGTCCTAGACTCTCCATCCAAGCCAATAACTACTAAGAGTGAGACACAGCATGAGTCTCCAGCACATGTACAGCCTCGTCAGAGTGGGAGGATTACCAGAGTTCCTGAGAGATGGACTGGTGAGGCATTTTGCCTTGAATCAGATCATCAGGAATTGGATCCCACTAGTTACAATGAAGCTATAAGTGGTGTAGATGCAGATCATTGGCACAAAGCAATGAATGCTGAGATTGAGTCTCAATCAAGTCTGGGATCTTGTACCAAAACCTGAAGGGATTAAACCCATTGGGTGCGAGTGGGTTTACAAGAGGAAAAGAGGATCTGACGGGAAGGTGGAAACCTTCAAAGCTAAGTTGGTGGCCAAAGGATATACTTAGAAAGAAGGAATCGATTATGAGGAAACCTTCTCACTAGTGGCTATGCTTAAGTCAATCCGGATTCTTTTAGCC
>JAKNRG010111414.1:0-18965 GCA_024706555.1 Mandevilla sanderi x Mandevilla atroviolacea | reverse complement strand
TTAGGCTTTAAGCAATAGTCATACATTAATCAAACTAACATTAAATGAACGCCTAGTAATATGAAAATTACATGAAGAGAGTAGATTTGACTAAAGTCCAACTTCAATAACCAAGAGAAGACCTTTAAAATTCTCATGCATCACCCTTGCAAATGTCACATCAAGACTCATAAGATGTAAATGGAGCCCTACATTCCAATGGATGACCCGTCCGAAAATTCTGACCCATGACCTAAAACAAAATCATTTTGGGCTAGAAGTGATGGTCTTCCATCATTCTGTCCCCCTTTGGTAAAATCATCCTCATCCTCCAAAGATATAACAAAAGAACCTCCATAGTAGGGAACAAGATCGTTTTCTTTCACTTGAGCTTGTAACTTTTGCAACTCTTGAACCCTCCTGTCAGCATCAACACTAGGAGCTCCCTTTAATGGAATTGGAGTTAAATCCAAAGGACTCAATGGTTGAGCCCCATAGACTACCTCAAATGGAGAAAATTGAGTTGTTCGCCCCTTAGAAGAATTGTATGCAAATTCAACTTGTTGAAATATCACATCCCGACCTTTAATCTTCGCAATCTCTAGTCTTCTCAAGATATTTCCCAAGTTTCTATTTACTACCTCTGTTTGGCCATCAGTTTGCAACTGATAAGAAGAACTAAACTTCAATTGAGTTCCTAGCTTTCCCCACAAAGTCTTCCAAAAGTAGCAAAGAAACTTCACATCCGAATCTGACACAATATTTTAGGCACACCATATAACTTTACAATCTCCTTAAAATACAAATAAACACAATTAGAAGCATCAAGTGTCCTAGAACGGGGAATGAAATGAACCATTTTACTAAAACAATCTACAACGACCATAATAGAATCATAACCCCATCTTGTTCTTAGAAGCCCCAAAAAAAGTCCATACTTACATCTTCCCATGGATGAGTAGGTGCAAGTAAAGGAGTGTATAAACCAGTGTTTTGAGCTTTCATTTTGGTCATTTGACAAGAATTGCAAGACTTCAGAAGTTTCATTACATCAACCCATTGTTTCGGCCAATAGAAGTTGCCACACACCAATGCATAAGTCTTTTCTCTACTAAAGTGACCAACAAGGCCACCATAATGCACCTCCCTAAGAATGGCTTCCCTCAAAGAAAATCTAGGCACACAACAAGCATCACCTTTGAATAAGTAGTTGTCGTGCCGAAAATAGTCTTTGAAACCAACTTGCTCACACTGCTTCCAAATGTCATCCAAATCTACATCATTAAGATACAACTCATGGAGTTTATCAAACCCCACAACTTGAGCATCCAAAGCACCAAGAAGTAAGAATCTACTATTCAAAGAATCTACCACAATGTTAGTAGCACTAGATTTATGTTTAAGCACAAAATTAAATGTTTGCAAGTACTCTATCCATTTAGCATTCCTTCGGTTTAGATGTGCTTGGCTTTGAATGTATTTGAGTGCCTCATGATCAAAATAGAGAATAAAAGATGAATGCAACATGTAATGACTCCAATGCCGAAGAGCCCTTACAATGGCATAGAACTCTTGATCTTAGATAGAATATTTCCACCTTACTTCATTCAATTTCTCACTAAAGAAGGCAATAGGATGGCCTTCTTGAGAGAGAACAACACCAATTCCAACACCACTAGCATCAGACTCTAACTCAAAAGGCTTGTCAAATTTTGGCAACGCAAGCAAAGGAGCCTCGATCAACCTCCTTTTCAAGATTTGAAAACCATGTTGATCTTGTGTAGCGCACAAAAACCCCTTCTTCTTCATACAATGAGTAATGGGTGTAGTGATAGTGCTAAAACCCTTCACAAATCTTCTAAAAAGAGCACAAACCATGAAACTCCTCACCTCGTTAACATTGGTAGGAATAAGCCACCCACGAATGGTTTTCACCTTTTCAGGATCCATACTTAAACCATCTTTAGATACCACATAACCAAGAAAGTTAATAGTAGAAGTACAAAAATGGCGTTTCTCTAAATTAGCATAAAGCTTTTCCTTTCTCAAAACAGCAAGTACTTCCCTCAAAAGTAGTAAATGGTCATCCAAGCAAGCACTAAATATAAGAATATCATCAAAGTAAACCAAAACAAACTTGCCAAGTTACGATTTCAATACCTTGTTCAAAAGTCTTATGAAAGGGCTTGGCGAGTTTGTCAAACCCATGGGCATCACCAACCATTCATATAATCCATCTGTAGCCTTGAAAGCCATCTTCCATTCATCACCATCTTCATCCAGATTTGATGGAAACCACTAGTAAGATCCACTCGAGAGAACACCCTAGCACCAGCATGTTGATCAAGCAAATCATCAAGCCTTGGAATTGGAAAGCTATACCGAATAGTGATTTATTCACTGTCCTACTATCAATGCACATCCGAAAAGTCCCAATCTTCTTTGGTACAACATGCGCCAGAACAACACAAGGAC
Organism: Mandevilla sanderi x Mandevilla atroviolacea; assembly: GCA_024706555.1. Lineage (NCBI taxonomy): Eukaryota > Viridiplantae > Streptophyta > Magnoliopsida > Gentianales > Apocynaceae > Mandevilla > Mandevilla sanderi x Mandevilla atroviolacea. Next base: position 16,511 of record JAKNRG010111414.1, on the reverse strand, counting down.
TAGTACTTTCTCTGATCAATCCTTTGGCTAGCAACTCATCAACTTGTCTTTGTAATTCTTCATGCTCTTGAGGGCTTATTTTATAAGCTACCTTACGAGGAATAGATGCGCCAGGAATGAAATCAATAGCATGCTGAATGGATCTCAGAGGAGGGAGTCCTACAGGTACCGAAAAAGGAAAAGAATCATCAAACTTATCCAACAAAGGTTTCACCAATTCGGGAACCTTTTGCTTCTTTACTCTGATATCCTCATCAATCTCTTGTGGGATTGGATTGGGTAGTCCATAGACTATTTCTCCCACATCATCCAAGGTTAGTAAGCTCAAACTATTCTTTTCACCTTTCAAACACACTTGATCAGGTTTCATAGGACCAAGAACAATATTTTACCCATTTTGAAACAATGTGCAAGTATTGGAACTCCCATTATGAGCTACATCTGGATCATACTCCCAATGTCTCCCTAGCAACAAATGACAAGCATTCAAAGGCATCACCTCACACCACAATTCATCCATGTATGGCCCTATAGAGAAAGGCACTAAACACTTCTTGTCCACCTTAATAGTATGCTTGTTATCAAGCCAAGAAAGTTGATATGGTTGTGGATGTAATTCAGTTTTCAAGGCCAACTTTTGCACCATCTCTGTTGACACCACATTCTCAATAGCTCCACTATCTAAAACCAAGTGACAAAGCTTGCCCTTGATAGTGCATCTAGTGTGAAACAAGCACTTCCTTCTCCAATCTTCCTCTTTTTTTAGATCTATGCTCAAAACTCTCCTTACTACTACTAATAATTCTCCAACTTCATCACCATATACTAAGGAACCATCATCCTCTTCAATCGGCTCCTCATTATACTCCTCTACAATCTCAATTTCTTCAAGCTTCCTCATGGTAAAAATTCTTTATTAGGACATTCTGATATGAAATGACCATAACCATTGCATTTGAAGCATTTCCTGGCAGTTATTTGGTTAGGCTTAAGATTTGGATTTGAGGTGTTGGGTTTGGTTGTAGTGTTTGAGGTGGTTGCTGTTTGGGATGTTTTGGTAGTGTTTGGACTTGGGTTGGTGTAAGATGAAGATGGTTTGGCAGTGGATGAGGTAAATGGCTTGAATGGGGTTTTCTTTCGATTGGCTTGTTTGATGTGGTTTCACATTGCAGGGCTAGTCTTCTCACATCATCAAAGGAGTTGTAAAATTGCAACTTCACCATATTTCTAATTTCCACCTTCAACCTACCCAAATACCTAGCAATGATGACCTCCTCATCTTCTTCCATTCCGCACTTCAAGTTGAGATGTAGGAATTCCATAGCATATTGTTCCACGGATGACTTCTTTTGCTTGAGAGCTAGCAACTTGTTGATAGGCTCTTGCTTATGTTGAGGTGGGGAGAATGCTTTGTTGAGTTCTCTTTTCATCGTTGCCCATGTTCTAATACTCTCTTTTCCTTGGTCAGCCCTCTTTTTGCATAGATAAGTCCACCACAAACCAACATATTTTCTCAACTTCCAATCCACCAATTTCACATTTTTCTCGTCATTAACATCCTTCAATTCAAATAGTCCTTCCACAGCATTAAAACATTCAAGATAAGCATCTAGATTGGTCTTTCCTTTCAAACTCTAGAATATCAACTTTGAAATTAATTCCATCATTTCCCCCCTCTAGGCCTTTGGTCATAATTCCGCGTAGCACCTCTCTCTCTTGGCTCTTCAACATCTGATTGCTCGCTATCATTTTGCTCTTCAACACTAGATTCAACATTAACAAATAGTTCTCTGTGCCTGGGAGCTCTTCTCCTTCCTCCTTGAGAACTAAAAGAACTATTGCCTCTACCATGGTGATTTTGGCCGCCAAGAACAACCTACACAATCAACATCTCTCTAAGCTCTTAGATCTGCCATCTCATTTTCCCCATATCATGGTTTTGGCCTAAAACCTCTTCTCCATCGAATCTGGCAACCCTTGGCCCCCTTCTAGCAACAAATTTTGATTTCTCTCCATTTCTACAATGATTCTACGCTGAAGAAACTCGATTCTCAAGTTTTGATACCAATTGATACAGAACTCTAGACTGTTTCGTCAATGTATTAGAATTCTGGACATCCGAAGTTCAACCAATGCAAGCACTGGATTGCCGGTGGACGAAGATATTAGAATATTTGACATCCGAGGTTCAGTCACCATAAACTGTGGACTATTTTTGGACGATGATGTCAAGATATTGGAGTCTAAAGTGGTACAAATACTTTTGTTTAACTCTCTGGACAGGTATTGGATGGTCTAGACAAGTTTTGGACATCCAAAAGAAGCTCAACGGAAACAATGAGATTTGCATCTCGAGAAACACCTTCTGGCAAGAACAACAAGCGCTTTCCACCACACTTGGACATACTCACACACACAAGATGGAATAACGACGAAGGCACTATCCCATCTAAGTATCACGGTTTGGATGAAGAAGGCGAAGAAATGCTAAGCTACTATCTACTCTCTCACCAAGAACACATGAGCACACTTTCAATAGTGTAAAACTAGAGAAAGATTTGTAGAGAAGAATTCAAAGAGTCAATTTTCTAGAATAATCTGTCCATTCATGATAAAGTAGGAAATATATTTATAGTTGGACATCCCCCAACCTTAAGCTTTAGGCAATAGTCATACACTGGTCAAACTAACATTAAATGAACACTTAGTAATATGAAAATTATATGAAAAAAGTAGTTTTGATTGAAGTCCAACTTCAATAACCAAGATAATACCTTAATATTCTCATGCATGAACCTTCTTATCCTTATTCCCCATGATTCTCACCCTTCCAAATGCCCTGTCAAGACTCATGAGATGTAAATAAAGCCCTACAAACCCAAAGGATGACCCGTCCAAAATTCTGACCCATGACCCAAAACAACATCATCTTGGGCTAGAAGTGCTAGTCCTCCATCACATACCTATCAAGAGAAAAATGATTCAGACTTTGGAGATCAAGCCTCAATCTTTGAAAGACAACATGAGTTTGCAGACTTCACTTGGTACCTATGTCTTAAAATAGTGCTTTATCGGACTGATGATCATGTCCCTTCCAATACTTCCAGAAATGGTCTCAATGATTTTGTGGGACTTCGTTCTACACTTTCTCTCGCAATCATCAGAGGCGCAGAATGTAATTATATAAAAAACTTTTATTAATACAACGATTTTAGGATCACAAACATAATATAAAAAATTATAGTATCTCAAATTTAAAATTAATTTCTTATCAGTCAAATGCTAAGCCAAACATAAAAGAGAATCCGATTAAAATGCTTAGAAAATATCCAATACAGTTACATAGATGAAAAAAAAGAAGAGAGAATGACTTCAGTTAGTTCTGCCATTCTAATGGGAAAATTTGACAGAATTGAATGATTGGCATAGACATCTCATTCTGCTGGGGTACATTACTGTATTCAGAAATTCATAAAAGAAATTGACATCTAGCTAGAGCAAACGCCAACGCACTAGATGAAAGCTCATATGCGCAAGAGAGAGTAAAAGATATTTCTTTACCAACTTAAGCACACGTCTTACAATACAATGGCATCTCCACAAACGTGCATCAATTGTTAGAACCCGATAGATTTTGAGGAAAAGAAAATGTCAGAGAGCAAACGAAGGATTAAATAAAAAGGCGAAGTGATGATATTAGATGAAGGGTGAATAAGACTCAGATTAAAAAAGGAAAAAGAAAACCTCACTCCCAGATAGATGAGTGTCATTAAAATCACAACTGATGTAGTTGACATCCACGTCCTGTTAGGTTTTGGTTAAGGTCAGCCAGTACCTGCATGATTTAGAAGAGACACGGGTTGTTCCCGATCTCCCTCCGATGCTATAGTTAGCTATAGACGTTCGAGAGAGATTTTTACAGAGTAACAGTATAGTGGAAAGAGTTACATACCTGATGTTTCACGGGGACTAATATTTATAGAGGAAGATCCTTCAAGTGGGTTTTTCCCTGGATGATGTGGGGCTGGTAATCGAACTTCCACAAAGCTGACTATCAAGGTTACCACAGGGCTATCATTTGAGGAATGTGGAAGTTTCTATCATTAAAGGACAAAGATTTAATGTTTTACTATATACCCAAAGCATTTATGTATCAAAATTCCTCTTATTTAAAATGTTAGAAATTGTCTTTATTGGCTCAAAAGCCTTAATATATCGTATGTCCTTTTAAAAAATAAAAAATTTTCCATTATGACGCGACTGTTGTTCACTTCCGGATGCGGCAATGATGAGTGAATGTGATGATACGTGTTCTTTGACCTTTGAGGGTGTTGTAGTCTTTCGGGTCTTTGAGGAAGTAATAATGTATGGAGGTTACTATAAATGGGTTTGAGGGTGAGTTCTCGGTATGTTGAGGATTTGGCTGAGGGTAACACCATGTTGGGAGATGTAAGGGTATTATGCCCTTTTAAAAATTATAAAATTTTCGAATCAAGAACTGTTGCGCTGAATATTCCATGACGGAATGATAAATATTATGTGAATCCTAATTTAATTATAACATTCAGAGTATAATATTAAAATTTAGAAAAAGTTTACTTGTTTTTTGTCTTTGTATTCTTTTTTGAGGAGACGCGTGCAACTTTTTTTTATTAGGAGTGAAAGTCCGCACACAATATCTGAAAGTGCACTAGTGAAACACGCCTGGTATCGGCAAAAGACTCACTAGGGGGCAAAGTCGTGTAACCTTCTCGTCTTCGGCAAAATGGTGCAATTAGTGTGCCATAATCATTACATGCGCTTAAATCAAGACCCAGCGGGTATGCTCAAGGTGGGGATAACTGTTTATTCTTTTCTTAATCCCTTATAAATGGCCAAGTACTTAATCATTTTTCCACCTCACTGCCATTATTCTCTTCTGGTTTGAAACCCAAAGCTTTTGTTTTCTAAACTATCGTTTTTAGCCCATAAATCCTCTTTGTTCTGCAAATTTTTGCACTTTTTTTGGAAAGGTTTAATCTTTTCTATGCAATTTTCCAAGGAGCTATTTTCCGATGCCCAGGATCAAATGAATCTGTTGGCTAGTACTCTTTTACATTTCGATTGCACTGAATATCGAAGGGCTTTCACTTCCGCAAGCAAGAAACTAACAATGGCTTCATCTAATGTAGGTATTGTCACTTCATCCTCTTTGTTCTATCGTTCTCGTAATTCTTATTTCTTCTCACTTTTACAATGTCTCATGAGAAAGATTCTCAAAATATATCAGAAGAATATGAGAGTGCTAATTTTTCTGGAGATGAGTCTGAAAGGACTGTCTTGGAAGAGGGTAAAGCTTCTGGATCTGCTGACTCATCTAATGAAGAGGAAAATGCTTTTTCATCTTCGGGTTCGGAAAGTGATAAGATGATGAGCAGCCACTAGTGATGAGAGTTGAGGTTGTACGAGGAAAAAATGAGGTTATGAAAAGGGTGGTTTGTAGATTTCCCTTACCTTGATGAATCTAACAATAACTTAGGACTTAGTTGTTCTAGGCCTTTAACAATAGTTTCGTCTGTTATTGGCGATGCCAAAGGTTGGCTTAAGATGAGGGTTCGAATGCCCCTCCTGCCCAATATGCTACTACAATATCTATATATAATAAAGAATCTTTTGTTCTCTCCTTAAAAGAGAAATTTAAAATTCCTCCTCCCGGTTATCTAACGTGTTTTATTCGTCACCTTCGGGCAAAACTGACTTTTCCCCTTCATCCTCTCTTTGAGGTTTTGGTAAAATTTTTCAGAGTTTCTCTGGCTCAACGTCAAATACGATTAGGGGAACCATAACCTTCATCACGTTGTGCCAAGCCTGTGGTCCCACGATAAGTTTAGAATTGTGGCAAAGTTTTTTCATTTTAGTTCAGAAGTATTAGATTGAAGAGGGAAGAGGCTTCTTTTGTATTCAGAGGTGGCCCAAAAGAGTGAACCTGCATGTTGCACTTAGCAGCATTCACGGTTGGAAGCTTGAATTTTTTTTACATTCGGCACGAGTCCTTTATCAATAGGTATAGTATTTCCATTGAATGCTTGAAAGAAACTTAATAACATGCCTCCATCCGAAGGTGCTTTTGTGAATTAATACAAAAAGATTGCTGGTATTGGCAATGAGCTCGGTCTCACTGAAGATTGGCTGAAGATAATACTGAAGCATTCATGCTTGAGGAAGGATGAAGAGTTGGATATTTACCAACTAAGTATTTCACTTCTTTGTCTCTCTGTATTTTGCTTGTAACATTTTATTTGTGAAATCAAATATTTAAGTTTAACTTTAACTTCCGTTATTATCCGAATCTTTTTTTGTTTTAGGAAGAGACAAGGTTGCCATGATGATAAGGATTAAGGGGGAAGAGGAAGATTCTGGTTCCAAATATTCTGGACATAGAGGTGAGGAACAAGAAAATGTGGAAGCATTGCTTGCTATGAAGAACCTGCTCCTTCATCAAAGAGAGCTGACTCTGGATGGGAAGTGTCACCTGTTACTGCCGAGACTGAATCGTCTGTACCTCCATTCGAATATGAAACTAGAGCCAAAAACTCCTGAATTTTTGTTAAGTTATCTCACTACCCATGAACCACCAACTACCAAGAGTTATGCCTATTTTTTTCAGAACACCATGTGTTTACTATTTTCCAGGTAAGGAGCCCAGAAAGAAGCAAGAAAATAAAGGGGTTGGGAAGAAAGCTCCTATAAAGAAGAGTGTTAAAGAGAAGGAGGTTCCGGAGAAGAAAAGCCAGAAGTTGGAGAAGAGCATACAAATTAAAGAGCCTCTGGAACAGACGTGAAAGAAGAGAAAAGTTGATGCTAGGCCTTTTGGCCCTGGTAAGGAGAAAGTTGGGGAGCCTGCTCAGATAGTGGAGATCCGAGAGGATGAGATTCCGCTACTAGTATCAGGAGCTAATCCCAAAGGTGAAAAGTTAATCCCTGATTGGAAGTTTACTGTTGGGGATAAGTTTGATAATTCTTGAAAGAGTGTTCACTTTTTCCAACATTTTCAACTCCCATTAAAAAGGATTGTTGGTCCAAAGTATCTAACCAGGAACAGAAGGAGATGGTGTCTTTCTCCAGTCTGAGGGTGAGTTTCACTTAGCCAATATTTTTATTTTATGTTTCTTGCTTATTGTCATATTTTTTTGTTTTGTTAACACTTTGTTTCTTACTAAAGAGTTCGAGTTTGGGAACAAAGCTTTTTGACCGTTTCAACCATCAAAGCAAAGAAATAGAGGTTCTTAGCATCACCGAATTTGCCAAGGATGTAGCTGTGAAGGAATTTGGGCGTTCTAAAGAAAAGTAAGATAGATTAAATGAGCAAACTGAAAAGGGTGAAGGCGTAGCTGAAGCTACTCGAAAAGAGTTAGCTGAGGCCATAGAGGAATTGACTTAATCTTAGGAGCTCCTTTCTGATTTTAACAAGAATTTATCCCATGTAAGGTCTCAGATGATATCTTATAAGGAGAGGTACAGAGCTGAGAAAAGGCTCGGCTAGCCTGGCCAAAGGAATCAAAAAGACTGGAAAAAAGATATGAAGATGGAGAAGGCAACACGAAAAAGAAAGTACAGAGGAAAATTGTTAAAAAAAGTCTTCTTCATGTTTGAAGAATTTAAGAACATGTGGTTCCGGGTGTTCGATCCCCTTCTTGGAGATGCCTTCAATCAAGTCTTGCACGTCGTGCATAAAGAACATCTAGACTTTTGTATTCTGAGGGAAATGCGGAAGACTATTGAGAAGACAGAAAAGAATTCTATTCATCCCTGGGACGATGATTTCACTTTTGCAAAGTTTTGTAAGCCATATCCGAGTCGTAAGAGGAAGGTGGTAAAACTACATCTAAGGAAGAGGTGGATGATGATGCCACCTCTGAAGGTGAAACTGAGTTTGAAAATGAAGATTCTGTTTCCAACATTGAGTTAGATGAAGGGAAAAAAGGGTTCGGTACCGCTGCCCCAGTAACTGCTGGTTCTAGTGATTCACCTTTACCAACTACTCCACTGCAATTGGCAATGCTTTTGAGTTTGCAGCACTCGGAGTGTCTCACCGGGCCAAGGATCCTGAGGATGTTCTTAAAGAGTTGGACAATATGCCTGATCCTCCTGCTTTCTGAATTAATCTAGTGGAAAGCCATTTCTGGGAACACCTTTTATGTTTAAGTATTTTAAAATTTCATGTTGAAAAGAATGTAATGGATTGACTTTTGGTTGATTTTAATGAATACTTAGTCTTTTTGTTCAATTTCATCTACTTATTGTGTTTTAGCGAAAGTAGATATCAATTTATAACTCTTAAAATGGTGCACACAGAAATAAACTGCAAACAACTTCATTTATATATAAATTCACATTCGTATGAAGCACAAATGATTAGTATTCATGAAAGATTTGACATTCTTTAAAATGTATCTAAAAAATGCTAAGAATAGAATTTTCTAAGATTTGGAACATTACATGGAATTGTTGATTCTCTACCTTCGGAGTCTTTTAGTCGATAGCTACCATTTCCTAAAACTTTACAAATTATGTATGGACCTTCCCAAGTTGGATCTAAGTTTCGGTAGGGTCTTGTTTGCTAGCTTCATTTTTCTAGAGCACCAAGTCACCAAGCTTGATACAATCGGTTTTACACACAAATTGTAGTACTGAGCCATTTGTCTTTTTGTAAATTTTCACCTTTCTAGCAAATCTTACTCTTGTTTCTTCAAGTGTTATCAAAATTTCCACTAACTTTTTACTATTGGTTTCCTCATCCAAGTAGTTTAGTCGAAATGAAGAGCTACCAATCTCTACTGGGATCATCGCATTTGCACCAAAACACAAATTGAAGGGTAATTTACCTATTTTTGCATTTGGTGTAGTTCTATGAGACCAAAGCACACTCAGAAGTTCTTCTATGCCATTGGCTGAATCTAATATCTTTTTTAATCCTTGAATGATGATCTGGTTGGCTACTTCAACTAGTCCATTTGTTTGCAGATGTGCTACTGAGGTGAACCCGTGTTCGATTTTCAATTCAGTACAAAAACTTTAAAATTTGGAAGAAGTAAATTGTCTTCCATTAGCTTTCAGGCAATAGTGGCCAAAGTGAGCACATGCTTTTCTATTGAGGAAAATTTTGTTTCGACACTGTGTAGCACATGGCATACATAATAAATTGGTTTCACATGATTATCCCGAAGGGCACACAGAACCGAACTTACAGCTGAGTGAGAGATTAACAAATATAGTGAAACTGTTTCTCCCAGAATCGGGGAGACCAAGAGGGATGGGGTAGTTAAATATTTTTTGATATTTTGAAATGCTTGTTCACATTCGAGTGCCCAAGAAAATTTCTTCGTATTTTTTATTACATGATAATGGGTAAAGGTCTTTCCCCTAATTTGGATAAGAATCTGTTTAATTCAGCAATTCTTCTAGTCAGTTTCTACACTTCCTTGACGGATGTGGGGGGGTTGCATTTCTAGTACCGCTTTTATCGTTGAAGGATTTGCTTCAATTCCTCTTTTTGAGACTATAAATACAAGGAACTTGCCGTCTTCAACTCTGAAAGCACACTTTTTAGGATTCATCTTCATTCCAAATTTTTTCATGATTTCGAATGCTTCCTCTATGTCCATGAAAATCTGGTCGGAACTTTTGGATTTAATTAATATGTCTCTACATAAACTTCCACGTTTCTACCCAATTGATTTGTGAACATTCGGTTTATCATATCCTAAATGTCTGTGCCTACATTTTTCAATTCAAATGGCGTTCAAGTATAAAAAAACTATTAGGAGTAACAAATGAGGTTTTATCCTTATCCTCCCTTGCCATTTAGAATTTGATGATAACCTTTGTGAGCATCAAGAAAACACAGTAATGAAAAGCCAGAAGTTGCATGTACCAATTGATCTATTCTTGGCAACAGAGACGATCTCTTCAAGATGGCCTTGTTCAATGATGTGAAGTCAATGCATAGCCATGTGCCATCTGCTTTCAGTACTAGAACTGGATTGGCCACCCATATGGGGAATTGTACCATTTGGATTGTTCACACCTTTAGAAACTCCGTAACCTTTTTCTTGATAGCATCTTGCTTAACCTCACTCTGAGGTCTTTGCTTTTGTATCACCAGTGGAACATTGGGATCCACTCCTAATTCATGCTCCGTGAAGTCTCTCGGAATAAAGCCAAAGTCATGTGAGGACCAGGCCAAAATGTCATGAAACTTGGCTAGCAACTCCAAGAAATGGTGCCTGATACGTACTGCCAAAGAGTTACCAATTTTGATCTTATTGTCCAAATGTGTCACCGATATTTGAAACTATTATAAAGCTCCTACTGGATCTATTCTTTCTTCGTCCTCTTCTTCCACTATTTCTAAGTTATTTGATCCTTAGTCATTGTAGCATGATAGCATGCATGTCCGAGCTTGATGTCTTCTTTGATGATGAACAAGCGCATCATGTTGAGGCTAGGTCTTCCCAGGATAATATTGTATGTAGAAGGATTACCAACAACCAGAAATTCAGCTTCTTTTTTTTATTGATATTGCCTTTGGACCCCATTCCACAATGAAAGTGATTGATCCTAATGCATAAGTGACATCATCTCGAAAAGTTAATTAATGGGACATGTTTAGTCTTTATGGATGAGTCATGAAGTCCCATTTTTTGAACAACATCATAATAGAGAATGTTTGCTGAGTTTTTGTTCTCAACAAGTATTCTTTTGATCCAACAATATGCAATAAGCGTTGAAATTACCAATGAATAATCACCATGAACTACTTTATAATCTGCTATTCTCGGCCATTTTGTCAGGACGGGAGTCACATTGTGAGTAAGCCTCTGATGTGACGTTAATAACTCTTGGTCTCGACTGCCAAAGCTGCTTGGTTAGCTCTTTTCGAATAGCTAGCCGATAAGGCCTTTGTCACACTTGATTTACAGCAATGTAATCTTTTAGATGTCCATTCTTAATGGCATTTTCTGTTTTCCTTTTTAAATGATAACAATCTTCTGTGTGATGTTCTATAACTTTATGACAGAAACAGTATTTAGATGAATTTCTTTTCTTCACGGGGGCCATCATTTGTCTCGGGGCTGCCAACATTCCATTACTCTGTACCTTAGGTAGGATCAAAGATTTGGGGGCATTCAACGGTGTGAAGTTAGTGTTTGACATATTCTGATTGTTTGGCCTTCCATTCCTATTTCCGTCATCTTTACTTGGCAATTGGTTTAGGAAGGTGGGATTCGGGCCATTTCCTTGTTGTTGCCCTTGATAAGTATTGGTTGTGGGTGGCTGGGCTGGGGTAGAGGCATGGTTGATTGTCCAGTATTCGACTGAAACCCTCTGGACACATATCAAGGCACAAATGTTCTACCATTACTGGAGTGACTTCAGGGAAACATTTGATTGTTCTCCTTCCCATCTTTTTGTCTCTTGTTCGGACCTCTGCCATTAGCTTTCAAAATTTCTTCCCTTTCTAATTGTCTTAAAGCCTTCTTGGAACATTCTAGTTCTTCTCCCCTGATCCATTTACATACCTTGGTGATAAGCTCTTTTGTACATTTGGGTTGTAGAATGCCCAAATTGTTAGAATATATGCTCAAATGCAAACCATTACAAAATGCCTTCACGTACAGTTGTTCATCATTATCTTTGACCGTCAATGCTTCGTCATTAAACCTTTTCAAAAACACCAACTAGGTTTAGTCCTTCAGTTGTTGGGTGTTTAGTAGGTGAGCTCGTAGTTTTGTGGGATTATGGCAAACCAGTCTAATGCTTGGCCAGAAAGGATGCTAATGAAGCATTGAGATAATAGCATGTCATCAGCATGCATAATCATGGATGTTGTATAATGCTTCAAGTGATTTTCTGGGTCAGTTGAGCCATGATACTTATCTAGTATCGACATCTTGAACCAGGTAGGGATTGCTGTAATCTGATACTTCTCTCTCAACGGGTTAGATTCCAATAAATTCCATTGTTGTTTTGGCGTCTGGAACTTAGGCAAGACCATTTTCATTTTTTCCTACAATTCATGAATTTTTCGGCCAATTTTGGATCTGTAGGAATGGAGGACCTATGAGGAAGAGAAGCTTGTGTAGCTTTGGGAGATGTGTGATAGGATTTGGGGCATCCGTTTTCAGCCTTCCTTTTGGAGATTATTAATATTGGATGGGCCTTCTTCTTCTCCACCTCATATTATATCATGTATGCACTTCCCCTTTTTGGCTCGAAGAAATTCTTTAAACTTATCAAAATGTTTTGCAAAGAAATTTAGATGGTAATATGATGCTAACCTTCTGGTTTTGAATTGAACCTTTAGAGTGTCCCTGCTTCATATATCTATTAAAGGTGGAACAACCCTTTCCACAGATATTGTTCGAATCTAGAGTTGGAGGATTTATTTTAGACGTAGGAACTAATTGTTTGTCTTTGGACTTGGCTTCAGGTAATTGAGGTTTTTTGAGTTCATGAGGTCTAGAATGGTACTGTTGTGGAATATTCAAAGATTGGCCATCATGTTCAAGTAACGTTAGGGGATGTTGCTCATCTCTTATAGATCATGTTGCCAATCGGGTTCGGGTAGCCATAGGATTTGAGGTTGATTTGAAGGAAGTAAGTCAAAAAGTTTGTTTCAAGCCGAAGTACTATGGGTGCCAATATGATTTAATTGAAATCCACTTCCTGTTAGGTTTCAATTAAGGTCAGCCAGTACTTGCAATGACTGAGAATAGACAAGGGGCTGTTATTCAATCTCCCTCTGGTACTATAGTTAGCTATAGACGTTCGAGAGAGATTTTGACAGTGTAACAGTAAGAGTTACATACCTGATGTTTTTACTAGGATTGGTATTTAAAGAGGTGGACCTTTCAAGTGGATTTTTTCCTTGGGGATGTGGGACTGGCAGCCTTCGGTCACTAAGCCACTTCCACGAAGCTGACTGTCAAGGTTACCTCAGGGCTATGGTTTGAGGAATATGGAAGTTTCTATCATTGAAGGAAAAAAATTTACTATTTTACTATATACACAAAGCCTTAATGTATCAGAATTCCTCCTATTTAATTGGTTATAAATAGTCTTTATTAGCTTTAAAGTCTAGATATATCAACAACAAAGCACAAGTTAGTAAAGAAAGTAAATGCTAGTGCTAACAAAAGCTATACATATCAACAAAATAATAATTTAAAAAAAGGCTAGGGTCGATTCATTTTGTCAATGATCTCATTATGGGCCAAAAATTAAACAACTAAAGTTCAATTCAATTCAACAAATGCATCATCTTTTTCACTACTTAACTTGCAAGCCGCAAAATTGAAAGAGAAAAAAAGGGGAGAGCTGCAATCCTGTTAATATCAGTGATGTTGCAGAAATCATTATTGGGCTGTCCAACAAACTTTGGTGAGAAAAATGAGAAGTAGAGTGGGCCTGATTCGTTCAGAACCTAAAAGGAACACAAACAAAGAGAGGTGTCCGGAGGTTTTTGCTCCGGAAACCTTCTCCGATGCTTAAGTCAGAGGGGATCGGTTCTCACAATGCAGAGCAAGAAGATAGTTTTTTTAGGGTTAGAATGTGTTACCTCGGGAAAAAGAAGAAGAAAGGCTTTTATACCCTGTTCTCTCTTTCTCCCTCCATATCAATCCGTTAGGGGAAAAATATTCTCTATCCTCTCAGCTAGTGACACATGGAGGCTTGCATTTAATTCTCTGATGTGCTCCAGTCTGCTTGACGGCAGGGAGTAGAGAGTTGGGCGCTCCTCGGTCTGAAAAGGGTGTCAGGAATCTTTGTACAGACTCCCTTTTTGTCTTTCTTGTTGGTTACTCCTTTAGATTTGGGGCTAGGCCACCCCTATTTGGGCTGAAGGCATTAGGCCCTTCTATAATTAGACAGATGTTGGCCCATTTCTTGGAGATCAAGACTGCATTCCAGAACTAGGCTTTCTCTGGCCCAGTCCCCTTTTAATGCCTTGGGCTTTAGCCCTTTATGCACTTGGGGCTTTAGCCCTTGTGGCCCCTTGGCCCATGGTAGGGAATTTTTACCCTTTCTTGGGCCAAAATCTTCCCCTCTGAACGTTTGAAATTCCTGGCGTGTCCTTTCTCGTCTTTTCTGTGCCAGGCGCATTTATTGCTCCTCATCATGTTTTCCTTTCCCCCAGACTACGGCGCGCTCACGCGCACCTTTCCCGCTTATTTCTGCGGCTAGCCTGTGCGTGAGGAGCACGCATCCCGCCTAAGCCTTCTTACTTTTGGTTTCAGACTCCTCCTCTCCTCCATTTCAAACGTTTCCCACTGCTTGAACTTCCTATTCTCTGCAACTTGAACTGTAGCTTCACCCCAGGATTTCAGTCTCCACCTCTTCAAACCCTTAGTCCTCTCACATAATCAGGTACCTTCTTCATCCCCTTTCTCTCTTTATCTGTCTGTTGTCCTTAGTTAACCTCCGGTGTGAGGCTTTTCTTTCCCGTAGTTGCATTTAGCATTTTATGGGTAAAAAGATGGTGATGAAGAAGAAAAGTTGGTTCTTGAGTGTGCCTGACTTGATATTGTATGAAAAGGGGGAGGAGTCCTTCACTATATGTAGGGACTTCCAGACTGTATTTACCCGGTATGAGACCGATTTAGGAATGAGGATCCTGCAAAGGGCCTGCAAGGAGTTAGGGTTGTCTAAGGAGGCATGGTTGGAGCTGGACCACCGAATGGTGGATTTAGAGGAGAAGGATTTGATAGAGTCCTTACTGGACGATAAGTTTGTGTTTGACCCAACTTGTGGCTTGGCAGGTATCTCGACCATGGCTGGATCATCAAAAGGGGGAAAAGCCAAGCCACTCCAATTATTTCCCGGAGGCATGGGAATTCTATTTCTTCCCCTTAGGAAGAAGAGATCAAAACCAAGTATAGGCTAGATGAGGGGGACTACAGGGTAAAGGACTTCTATTGCCCTGTCCATACAGTAAAAAATGATGCCCTAGCAGTACATCCTGCCCAACTCTTCTCTGGCCTTAGATTTCCACTGGACCTTTTCCTAGTGGAATTCATCTTTAGGTCAGGTGTTAGACTCCCTGATATTCATCCAAGCGCCATTGAGGCAGTCACAACTTTTATAATGGCTTGCCGTAGCCTCAACCAAGAACCCACCCAAAACCTTTTTGATTATTTTTATACCTTAGTCTCCATCAAAGGTACTTTGACTGTCCGCTTTAGGGCAGAAACCTTCAGGCTTTTCGACCACTTCCCAAAGAAAGTGAAGGGGTGGTATGATAAATGGATATGGGCGGAGAGCCGAGTTGGTTTTCCCATCCCTGTGGAGCCTCAGGAGGCGGAGAGGCCCAGGTTTGATTTGGAGAGATTTCAGGGGACTCCGCTGAGCATTCTTTCCTGGGAAAGGTGAGGAGAATGCTGGGGTTGTAGGAGGTAGCCAGTTGTGGGTCTTTGATTGGGTAGCATGCCTAGGTGACAAGTACCTCAGCCGATGTGGGGTTATAGATGGGAGGGGACCCCAATCTAAGGTAGTGGTAGAACCGCCTCTCAATCTCAGCTGGGAATGGGTAACTCACCCTGGAGGGGTGTTCTCTTGAGACTCTGAGGCATTTCGCCGGGGCGACAACTGCTCTCCCAGCCAAAATGGTACTTTTACTTCTAGTTACCTTTTCTGATTTCAATTTGAGCTTTTTCTGACTTGCTAACACTGTCTTGTTTTCCTCTTCTGCAATTATGTTTCACCCAGGTGATCTCGTCGTGAGATTGAGGGCCGAGAGGTTGGCTAGGCAAGCCAAGTTGGACGAATCACCCTTGAATAGCCTGCCAAAGCTGGTCCTTGATGATAGCACCTAAGAGCAGACAAGGGGTGAAACTGCCACAGGCCAAAGGCTGGCCAGAGCTGCTGCTGCTCCCACTGAAGTATTGGGAAGCCAGACTGGAGGGGCATCTGCTGAAGAGGTGACTTCCTCCCCTGCTCAAGTGAGTCATCCCTCTGAGGAAACAGAGGAGGGATTGAATTTGAATCGCAAAAGGAAGACGGCTGAGGAAGTCGCAGCTGCTGTGGAGGTCTCTTCTGCCTCCCCAAGTCCTCAACTGGCTCAATCTCCCCCAAGGCCCCCACCTCAGAGCAGTCAACCCAGATCAGCCCTAGTAGGGGTGGTAAGTTCTCCTTTGGCCTTGGGAGCTTTTGCAGTTAGGGGTGGATCTTCATTGTTTAAGTGGCTGATTTTTTTACTAAGTGACCTTCTTTTTTTGTCCCAGATAATGGAGCACGTCACAGCCTTGGCTGAGGAGGTTGAGGGGTTGAGATCCCAATTGAACCTTGTAGAAGGGAAAAATGCCCAACTGCGAGAAGAAAGGGATCCTGCCCAGTCTTAACTCTCTGCAGCCATAAGGACTAGTGTTGGGCTGCAAAGGGAAATCACCCTACTAAAGGAGGCCAACTCCTCTTGCAATGCAGAACTTCTAGCGGCCAGGGCTAGAGGCAACAGCTTCGAGGACTAGGTGAAATTC